>CM037633.1:11709379-11773750 GCA_015227895.2 Colaptes auratus
TTGAAGAGAAATTAAGTTTAAGAATATTGTGTCATACCTGCACCTTTCTACCTATGCTAGGAATACGATCATAGATTGAAACTAATATTTTCTAGGGAAAAGCGGAGTTAAAGACTCGCGTGAGCTTTTGAAGGGCTTAAAGATTTCTCTGAGCTATTCTGTAAATTTTAAAAAGACCCCCAGGAGTAAGCAAGTCTTCATTCTTTTAAATAATTGCACTAATCATTGTACAATTGGCATTGGGGATTGATCTCTACTTACGGAGAAGAATGGCTGACTCCCTAATTGGATACAGCTGTACACTATTTGGGCTTATTTTTAGAATCCAAGGGAATAATGAGACATTACAGATACTGTAGAATCCTTAGCAGGAGTACATGAACTCAGTAACCATCTCGAAATTGTGAATTACATGGTACATTTTAATGCAAATATAACTCATCCCTCATGTAATTTCACTGGTGTCAGTGAAATTGCAGTGCTCACCAAAGACAGCGTGCATTAACCCATTTGCAATAATATTTTCAAAACATGGTCTTTTGCTTTGTTTCTTAATGATTCTTAAGCATGCCACTGATCCTCAACATCAAGTAATGTGGGGGGTTGACCCAAAGATTGTTGAAACAAGGACTGAAAACCAACAGATACATCTATAAATTATCACTATTTGTTTTTCCTTGCTGTGAGTTTATGCTCTATGCAATCTAAACACTTACTCTAACCTTTCTACAGCAGTCCTCAGGATTGCACCATCACCCTCCCTTCGTTATATGGTTTGGTCTCTTTTATACACTCTCTTATTCCTTGGTGAAATAATTTCTTACCACTGTCAGCATTTGGTTCTTTATTTATATTCACAACAGTTCAAATCAGCTGAAGTTAGGTTAAGAATGTAGTTTGGTTTTTGGCTGGATTTTTTTTTTAGCTGTCAAAAAAGAGAAGTTTAGAAGATGAAGTATGCAGAAGGTAGCTCTGACATTTCCCCACAGATAAGATGATAAGCTGTTTACAGCAGTGTGATTGCTCTGTCATATTTCAATAAAATCTTTCCTACAAAAATGTTGACCGGTGATACAGACTGTCACTGTGCTTGCCTTTAAAGTACAGAAGCAGCTAACAGTGTTATATTCAAGCTCTGTGAAATGGTGCTGAAGTAGAAGGATATACTAACAACTGTTAATTGAGGTCCCTAATTAAAAAGATGGGTCATCTTAGTTTACTCCCACAAACCTGACAACTAACCACCATGTGCCAGTCGTTCACTCCACCTACTTCCAGTGGGATGGGGAGGAGAAGGAAATATAAAGACTGAAGGGTTGAGATGAAGGACAGGGAGGGCTTACTCACCAGTTATGGTCATGGGGAAAAACTAGTCTGAGTTTGGGAAAAATCCCTATAATTTTAATTTAAGCAACAACTACTACTGATTTACCAATCAAATAAGAGTAGAATATGAGAAATACAACCAAGTTAAAAGACCCTACTTCCCACCTGGCCCTTCTTTCTGGGCTAATCTCTGCTCTCAGTTTCTATACCTCCTCAGAAAATGCACTGGTTTAGCATTCACTTGACCCACTAAGAGTATTGCCTTTCTGCTTTAAATCACAACAAAATTGTTTCTGCTTTGTTCTCTAAACCAATCATGGCAACAGGACTTCCGTGTTCTTATCAAGTAAGCAAAACAACATGGCAGCATGTTTGGTCTGGTAGGAAATTTGTTCTGGACTGTAGTACTTGCCTTGCAGTTTGAGTAAGAAGATGAATCAAGACAAAGCAAAACTGCTCTCAAACTCTCCAGAGATGATGCCTGCTGGTTCTCAAACCAGCAGAATCAGGTGCTAGTACAGGACTCAAAGGTAGGCTGCTATACGGCATGAATGATCAGATTAGTCACATCGCAAGTGACCTTTTATTTTTTTGGTCTTGTGTGCAATGTGCCTTTGAAGACCTGTGAACCCATAGGTAAAGGAAGCATTATGAGGATTCATATTAAGATTTTATTCAAGTGTCAGCTTTCACAAATGCAAAATGCAAATAGCCAAAAGTCTGTCTTCACTGCTCCATGTGTATAAACAGTGCTGATCTCTGTGATGACATTTACCTACGCTGGAAAGAAACAGAGAAATACCCGCTTGTGTCAACAATACTCATGAGTTATTCTATCTTTCCTCAGGAATGAAGATAAATGTCATCATAGAGATCAGCAGCCACATAATGTACAAAGGATAGGAATGGATTGGATGTGGTAGATGTTATTTATTTTCTTGAGTTATTCATGACCTTTAAGCAGGGATACCAGTACTATGGGAATTTTTCTTCGTGAGAAGCTATGTGCTTGATATTTTTGCAGCCCTCAGACTTTCTGCCAATTACTATTTTATTAGTTACTTTAAAGATAAATTTCTCAGAGACTAAAAAAAAATTAAAAAAAAAATCATAAATTATTCATAAAGAATTTAACTGAGTTATATCAGGATTTTCATCATTCAGTGTTGATTTCAATTCAGGAAACTATTTCCATTAAGAAAGAGCATTTAAGCATATGCATGCTGAAGTCCATTGTATATGACTGAAGTGCTCTTTTAGATCTGGACTTATAAAAGGAACAAAGAAATATGAAATACAGTTCAAAAGCAGATAAAGAAAAAAAAAACAGATAAAATATTCTTGAGGCATCTGGGGAAGTCCAACAATCACTAGCCCTTGTTCTTGTGGAGGACTTCAACTTCCCTGATATCTTCTGGAAATACAATACAGCAAAGATGGAGCAGTCCCGACATTCTGACAGTGTGTGGAGGATAACCTCCTGAGACAGCTGGTGAGGGAGGAAAAAGGAAATGCACCCTGCTGAGCCTAATGCTTGTGAACAGGGAAGGGCTTGTGGGAATGTATAGCTAGGAGCAGTCTTGGGCACAATGATCGTGAATTGACATAGTCTCAAATGTTGGAGAGTGGAGACAGAGGTTAGTAGAACTGCTGGCCTTGGACTTCAGTTGGGCAGACTTTGGTCTGTTTCTGAGACTGGTTGACAAAGTCCCTTGGGAAGCTCCTGCAGGGAAGAGGAGTCCAGGAAGGCTGGACATTCTTCATGAGGGAGTCTTAAATACACAGGAACAGGCCATGCCCATGTGCCAAAAATGAGGGTGCAGGGAAGAAGGCCAGTCTGAAGAGATCTGGCTGCAATTCAGGGAATAAAGGAGAATTGATGGTCTTTGGAAGAAGGGGCAGGCCACTCAAGAGGACTAAGTTGGTGTGAGGCTATTCATGAAGAAATTAGAAAGGCCAAAGCCCAACTAGAACTTAATTTGGCTTCAGCTCTTAAAGACAATGAGAAATGTTCCTACATATATATTAGGGGAAAAAGGAAGACTAAGGAGAATCTCCATCCTTTATTGATGCAGTGGGAAATATAGTAACCAAGGATGAGGAAGAGACCAAGGCACTCAATGTCTCTGTCTCAGTCTTTGGTAGTAAGACCAGTTGTTCCCTGGATACCCAGCCTCCTGAGCTGGAACATAGGGATCAGGAGCAGAATGAAGCCCCCCAAAGGAGATGGTTAGTAACCTGCTGCACACTTAGATACATACAATCACCGAAGGGTTACGAAACACTGAAATGGGATCCCCAGGGAAGTGGTTGTTTCATTATCCCTGGAGGTGTTTATAAGATGCATAGGTGCTCAGGGGACAAGGTTTAGCACCAGACTTGTAGCATCAGGTTAATGATCAGGCCTAATGATATTAAAGGCCTTTTGCGGCTAAACCATTCTATGATTTTAAATTCAAGCTGCAAAAATATGCTATATTTGTGAGTGAATAGAAATTGGTTTCAGCTATCAGTGACACAACTAATGAGATACGCTTCAAATAATCTGAAGTATATTAGTTGGAATGACACTAGTCAGAGGTTTTATTCTTTCTTGGTTAGGCATAAAGAAAAGAAGTGGATGAGATGTGTTTTCTCTTCAGTCATGAAAATTACTGAGTATAAAAGACTGAAGCTTTCCAGAACAAAGAATATTTATCAAATGTTGAAGTGCTCTAAATTGAAGCTAAGAAATACATTCTGTGTTGTGAAGGGGAAAGAAATAGAAACTGTACTTCACAAAAGAGCATCTACCCTGTGACAGAATACTGCAGAATTTAATGACTCATTGTATGATTGTGAAAGGCACTGAGATAATGGAAAATGAGCTTATTTTTGAAATGTGGGAGATGCTGACTCTGTGAGTTGAAACTGAGTTTAATCATGATCAAGCAAGTCTTTCTGGTGTGGTAGGAATGTAAATTTTGTTCTCTGCTTTGTTTTGTAACTGTAAAGGGTGTAAGAAGTCTGTCATATAAGTAACCCTCAAAAATAAGGATAAAATTTTGTCTAAGGAGAAGAATAATTATCACAGTATCACCCAGGTTAGAAGAGACCCGAAAGATCATTGAGTCCAACCTGTCACCACAGACCTCATGACTAGACCATAGCACCAAGTGCCACGTCCAATCCCCTCTTAAACACCTCCAGGGATGGTGACTCCACCACCTCCCTAGGCAGCCCATTCCAATGACGAACGACTCTCTTGGTGAGAGAGTATATATGTGTATCTGAGAATTCCTCAAACAAATGATAGTGAAAGCATAATCACAATTTATCCTTTTTTTTAATGTAGAGGAAGGGGAGAATGTGCATTAAGAAATCAAATAAGGAAACAGAGAGACCTATATCAAGCTCAGATGTAAAAATATGTCACCAAACAGAAAGGTCATGTTACTAAGGATTGATATAAAGAAGTAAAGAAAAACAAGGAATAAAAAAACTCAAAATGAGATGCAGCTAATAAAAGATATCAAGCATGTCAAGAAATACTTTAGTATAAAGTTTAGAACAAAGGAGTTGGTCTGTTGTTGAGCAGAAAAAGCTGCTGCTGAACACTCTGAAATGTCTAATACCTTTTCTGTCAGCCTTTGTGAAAAAGATCTGTTCATTTTTGCAGTAGTAAGTCATGTCCAACCTGAAACGAAGAAGATGAGGTGAAAGATTTAAGGAAATTAAAAGGTTCAGGTTAGGTTGTATTGAAAATTTCATCTTACGGAACCTGAAGAGCATATTGAAGCAATCTGGAACTGCTAGTAATAGTAGTTGGTACTGTAGACAAATGAGAGAGAGCAGAAAAACAGAAAAAGAGGAATATTTAAGAGGATATTTAAGAGGATATTTAAACAAAAAAAAAAGGGGGGGGGGGGCAGGGGCAATGTCAAGAAAGTTAGAAATCTTAGCTTGCCTTTCAATTATTGGAAAAATTCCATCCCTCTGTCTCTTGCCCAACTGAATAATTGTAGGCATTTGAAAGGCGAAAGGGAGATTTTTAACGTAGAAGGCTTTAGATGAATCCAGGTTTCCTTTCTGACAGGATAAGGACCAGTCTGTTTAAGGGAGAAACAGCAGCTGTCATGTATCCTTGCATTAGTAAAGTTTTTTTAAATTACTGTAATTTATTTACTGTTTTAAATGCTACATTAATAACTGAGAAACAGAAATAGAGGAAACTATCATGGAAAAAATAATAGGAAAATCTGACCTTAGAAAGCAGTTCTCATTCTAGAAAAGAGTTTTAACTACAATTTTTCAGAGGTCTATCCTGCTGCTGTTTCTACTCAGTATCTTCAGTAGCCACTTGGTTGATGGCATCTTCTTGTTAGCCCTGTAAATGATTCAAAGTCAGGAGGAACTGCAAATACACTAGAGGATACAGAATTAGAAATAACCATGACAAGTTATGGAAAACACAGGGTGAAAATAAAAATGGACGAATGGAACATCGGAAAGGATCACAAAAGGAATTTGAGTTAAGAAATGCAACAACCTGAGTGCTAAAAAAGGCAGATTTTCCAGGGTATATGAAAAGGAGTGTAATCTGTGGATGTACAAAGTAATCATTCCATTAGGAGGTCCAGAACACTGGATAGCTTTGAGCCCATCATTCCAAGACAGATATATGGAGAAACTGAAAAACATCCAGAGAGGAAAAGCAAGAATGATCAAAGTTATAGAAAATATGGCCGATGAAGATGAAGAAGTTTCCACCAAAAGGAAGAATGCTGTTCAATCACCATCATCTTGGATACCTAAAAAGACTTCTGTAAAAGCAAAAGAGGCTTTCTTCCATGACAGTGGAGGATAAGGCAAGTTGAAAATCAACACTAAAGATCTAGTGAGGACTTGATGAATGTCTTTCTAATGCTAATTAAACGCTGGAATAGAAATTGCAAACTCAACCTCACTCTCACACTCTTAATGACATGCATTTACAAAATGCAGTTGACCTCTTCACAGCACAAAGTTGGATAAAATCACACTTGTGGGTCCATTCCAATCTTATTGTTTAATTTCCATAGTTTGCTGATCTTCTCCTGCTCCTCATTTCAATCTGTGTCAAATAGTTTTAGTAAGGAAAGGGGAGCAAAGGAACACGTCTCAATTATCATCCGGTTTGTGGTTATATTTCAGTGCTGGGTAATATTAAATTAGATATTGTTCTATAGTTGGATTTTTGTGAAATTGCACAGATCAGATGATTAATTAAAAAAAAAACACAAAACATTTTGTAGGCTGTTATTTACCCTTACTATTTCTATTGCAACAGGTATGTATACAATAGATATGCATTAAATAGCTTTAAAATGCTATGAGCAGAGGTTATTTCCTCATTGAAATCTCAGATGACCTCAGTGGTAAATTGAGGTCCCTGATCTTTCAGCCAAAAAGTAGATGATGAATCATCATCTCACATGACAGACAATCTAGTTCTGCTTTTCATTTATCTTTACTGACCTCTGCTTACGCTGAATAATGAAGAACAGTTTAATGTTTAGAAAACCTGTTAAACTTGTTCATCTGATGGGTATTAGCAACATTGTGGCTGCATCAGCATCTTTCTGTGATTTATTAAGATTATCAGTTACAGCAGTATGAATGGCATAAAACTCAGGCCTCGTGGTGCTTAATGTAGTTTATCTTCTTCACAGGCAAAGGAACAGTTTTCTGAGCCATCAACAAATGTTAGTAAGTATATACATTACAGTAATTCAAAGAGTGATTAAGTATATTTGTTTGCTATTTAAAACACCATTAAACCCATCACTGACAGCCTTCAAAGTTGAAGGTTTAGTAATATTAACTTTCACTGCACTCATTTATATTGGGGCTGATTTGATATATTTTCACCTCCAGTGTTAAGTGAGGAAAAATATTAACACCCATAAAATTTTTCTCTGTAATGTTCAGTGAGCTTTATCTGTATGTAAATCCAGTATTTAATTCATGTAAACTATATGCATGTATACCATTATCATGACAGTCACATGGACATTTTTGAAAGGATTCCTAATGGAAAAGTTCAGAACAGTGAAAGAGGATTAAGCCCATTTGATTGTTAATTGCATATCCTTAAATAACTCTGTAATCTCCTTATTTTTAATACTTATTTTTAGATAGAGAAAATAAATGAAGATGTGTTTTCCTCATCCTGCTTATTTGAAAGTAGTCTGATACTGGTTTTCATGCCATTGTGATAAGCATGTGCATTTCAAAATGAAAAGTCAATTAAAAAAAATATAATTGAGAAGCAAACAAATGTTGCAGGGACTTGGAAACTTTCAACAATTGTGTCAAAGGAAGAGATATTAATAAGGTGACATATATGGAATTATGTATCCTTTTATCTTTGTGTTTTACAAAAATAACTGTGAATATTAGGCCCCAGGAAAGTTAAAAGATGTCAATTGAGTATACACTTTCTGAGGCAGGGGAAACTTTACTATAATCATTTCATGACAAAAGTACTGACCTGTGGCTCACCATCTGTTTACTCTTGTCTTTCATCTGACAACAGTTTACATCTCTTTGGCTATCAATACATTGTGACTATTAGCTATGATCAGCAGTCCTCTAGGTGGAACTAAATGTATTGAGTAGGATTAACACCCATCTTAACCCTTTCCTGCATAAAGTTGCTGCGCCAGGGCAGGTTTAGACTGGATCTTAGGAAGAAGTTCTATACCGAGAGAGTGATTGCCCACTGGAATCAGCTGCCTGTGGAAGTGGTGGAGTCACCTTCATTGGAGGTGTTCAAGAAGAGGCTTGATGGGGTGCTTGGTGCCAGGGTTTAGTTTTTTAGTTATTTAGGTGGGTTGTATTGTACTGTATTGTACTCTTTTGTACTGTATTGTACTGTATGGTACTGTATTGTATTTTAGGTGGGTTGGATTGGTTGATGGGTTGGACGTGATGATCTTGAAGGTCTCTTCCAACCTGTTGTTGTATTGTATTGTATGACATTGACATTATCAATAGCTGATTGTCAGGTTTCTGACTTCACTTGATTTAATAATTTTTGGTTTCATGTAATACAACAGAATACCCACAGAACAACTTCAAACAAAGATCCAAAACTTAACTACAGTTCATGGAAATCTTCAATATTTCAGAAGTACACAACAACAAATTTACTCTTATATTTCTGGACAGAAATCCACCCCTTAATTGGTTTGGAACAGAATGGGTGGAATTTGATAGCTTTAGTGGAATAAAGTTAAAATACAGGAGTTTCTCCACAGGCTTTGGGCATCAGCTGAAGGGATTTCTATGCACACCAATTGGCATTACAGTAGATTAAGCTACTGGAAACATCAAATAATTATGATGTGATTCCCTGATGTCATATTGCTTCCACTGGCACACTCTACGAAGTATGGTGCTTGGTGCACCACATGGTGTGATGGGTGAGAAGATTCCCATGCATCTGTTTGATGTAGACAGCACTGTGCAACACTTAACAGTATGCCATGGAAGGGAGACAATAAGGTCTCCATTTAAAAATTAATCTGCAAAAGTATGGATGCTGAGCTGTATCAATTTTATGCCTCTTTGGGAATGCCAAGAGAGTGATAGGATCTTTTTTTTAAATTAGAAGAGAAAGAATAATTTAACATTCAGTCAAGCACTCTTTTTATCTTTAAAATGACACTTCATATCAGATCTCAGTATGATTCTCTTTATATTGCTATGAAGGACAATCTTTTTCCTCCATTTTTTTCCCCAGCTTGCTTTGTTGATAACTCAATTGTTTTCCAGGGTACAGCTAAATAAGACAGAGAATAGAATAGAATAGACCAGGTTGGAAGAGAACTTTGAGATCGAGTGCAACCTATCACCCAACACTATCTAATCAACTAAACCCTGCACCAAGCACCCCACCTCTTCCTAAACACCTCAAGTGATGGTGACTCCACCCTCCCCCCCGGACAGCACATTCCAATGGCCAATCACTCTCTCTATGAAGAACTTCTTCCTAACATCCAGCCTAAACCTCCCCTGGCACAGCTTGAGACTGTGTCCTCTTGTTCTGGTGCTGGTTGCCTGGGAGAAGAGACCAGCCCCCACCTGGCTACAACCTCCTTTCAGGTAGTTGTAGACAGCAATAAGGTCTGCCCCATTGTGTCTTCATATATATTCATGAGTTAGTCTCAACAATAGCCAACAACAATATCCTGGTGTACCACATCCTTGGGGATATTGAAGAATTAGAAATGAGTGCGCAACACATCTTATGAATCATTGCCTATGTTATTACACAATGTTCTGCTTTCTGTATGGTAAGTGTTGCTAGGTCTAACAATTACCTGCATACCATCTGCTTACTTGTTTTCATAGCAACCTTTTTAGAGAAGCAGTCCATCCATGAATGTTTGTCGAGAGGGTCTCATAAGTATTTTTAACATGTTTTATTTACAGTGATACCTATATATCTGTATCTGAAATAACACTGTTTATGTCTTTACACACTTTGTTTCCATGGGAGGTGGTAAGTGCACATGATTGCATCAACATGGTATGATAGAATCATTTAAGATGGCAAAGACCTCTAAGATCATCGTGTCCACCCTTCTGCCCAGCATCTCCATGAGTACTAGACCATGTCCCAAAGTGCCCCATCTACTTGTTTTTTGAATACTTCCAGGGATGGTGACTCGGACACTTTTCTTCCATGATCCAATATTTCAGTAGAAATCATAAAATAATTCTTCCCCTTTAGAAAAATTAGCCAGGACCAATAGAGGAGTCATTCCATATCTCATAGGGCTTAAGCTGGTTTTCTGACCTGCAAAATACAGAGACTTGAACATAGCTCTTATCTTTTAATCATCTGTTTAGCAGTTATTCATTGGAAGTCTTCTTGCTAGTCTGAAAAAGGGTGTCAAAGACTAAATAAAGCCTCTGCTCTTGTTGAAGTCAGCAGATGCCTGAGAGGATTTTTTTTTGGTTTTCTGAGAAGTCAGCATGAACTAATTAAAAGGCTGTGATAAAAGTGTTATTAACCAGCCTGTGCTTACCACTTCAACCAAAGTTCTGTCACCTGTTGCTACTTGTAAGCAATATTTTTTTTTTCAGATGCTGAAGGGAACTATACCTACTGTAGGCATAGCATGACCCTCGTGGTGCATTTCAAAAGCCATGGAAGGAATCCTAAGGGAGCAAGAACTTTTTAGACTCATAGGATCACAAAATTGTTTTGTTTGGAAAAGACCTCTAAGATCGTTGTGTCTAACCGTGAACCTAATATCACCGAGACCATTAAACCATGTCCCAAAGTGCCATGTCCATATGTTTCTTGAACAACTTTTTGATTGAAAGAGACACTACAAAGTAGCAAAGTCAATTCATGCATTTTTTTTGTTCAGGAAGATTTTGTTGAAGAAAAAGTTCTTGAAATTTTAGCTTATATTTTAACAGGTATTTCAAACTCTAAAAGCTACAGAAGGCTGAACGAATGCTGGATGAAGCTATATGACATATACACAGAGTGCATAGCCAGTACTTGTAGAAATATAACTATGAAACAAGCAGTTCTTCAAAACAGACTAAACTGATCTGCTCTGAGATATAATAAATCAGGCATCTCTCATGTATTCCTTACTTGCTCTTTAAGAATGTCAAGGTCTCCTAGTGCAATTGCCAAAGGAAAGGGTGCTTTTATCATTTACCTCACTGCAAGTTTTTTTGCCTGTCCTCTGATTTAAATCACTGGGTTTCTGAGTCGGGATCTACTGTACTGCCGGCCTCAGAATGACTCTCTTGGGTAATTCCACAGTTTATTGAACTATTTCTACCATATCTTTTGTGATATACAAGGGGAGAGGAAAGAAGTGGCTTCTGAAAGGACATTGAAAGGTAAAGACAGGTATTTGAGGAGACTAATGGAAAATATATGACCTAAGCATGTTTTGAAAAAATGCTCATGTCATGTTTAAAAATGTAGGTACCTATCTGTTTCTTCTAATTTCTTCCAAAGAGTGGGGAAAATGCAATACCAGGAATTAGTACAGTCTAGTTCTATTACATAACACTGCACAGAATCACAGATTCAAAAAATGGTTGAGGTTGGAAGGGACCTCTGGAGGGCCTCTGGTCCAAGCACCCTACTTAGGCAGGGTCACCCAGTGTCTAGAGGTGCCCAAGACCGTAATGAGATGGATTTTTAATATCTCCAAGGGTGGAGACTCCACAGCCTCTCTGGGTATCTTTATTCAGATGGATGCTTCTTCCTTTGTACCCATTGTGTCTTGTCCCATCGCAGGGCACCACCAAGAAGAGCTCAGCTTACTTTATGCTTTCCTTACAGATATTTATATATATATTGATGAGTTCTCCCCAAACCCTCTCTTTTCCAGGCTGAATGGTCCCAGCTCTTTTCAGGAGAGGTGGTCTAGTTCCTCAGTCATCCTTGTGGCCCTTAATTTGACTCTCTGCAGTATGCCCGTGTCTCTCTGCATTTGAGCAGCCCAGAGTTGGAAATAGTACTTTCTGTAAACACAGATTTTCTGCAAACACAGACTTTCTCCTAAAACTAAAACAGTACTTAATGTTTCATTACTGTGTGCAATTTCTAAATTGGGTTTCAGAGAAGGATAAAAGAAAATAAATGAAGATGATAAAATGTGGCCTTAAAATTTTCTTTCCCACAACAGTTTGGCTGCTCATCACTGAAATCTGTTTTATGTTCACAGTTTGTGCTTTCTTAATAATGCTGACATACATCCATGCTGGGATCACCACCCAGCCCCTCTAGACTGAGTTCCTGAAAGTAAACTAGCTTTGGCTAAGTTTTGTGCTAACCCGCCTAGAAAGAAAACTGCAGTGGTAAGTAAAATACATTTCATATCAATATTTGGAAAAGCCTTGTAAATACTGCCTGGTTCTGTTATCTGTAAATCACTTGTTGCCAAAATATCCCCCAAGGAATGCTTTAGCTTTGACAACAGTGCCGTGGAGAGGTGAGCATTTTGAAAATTGTCCCAGAATGACATAATTCTTTCGTTTTTTGCTCCTCCTCAGCTGTCTGTAATATGACACTTTAGAAAATGTGCTTTCCAAATCCTATAAATGTGATGCATGCCCACTGAACAATGAGGGTCATTGCGCCAGGAGAGTTAGAGCTCTCCAAGCATACAAACATGTTAAAACCACGAGGATCAATTGCTGGTTTTCATAAGGTCTGTACAAGTGTAATGTTGGGAGACTTTAATGTTAATCATCAGTAACCCTAAATCATCCTACTGAAAAAATCTTGCAGAAACATTCATTCATTGACCAGAAATGTTCATCACTCATCTCACACCACAAACCATTTCAGTAAAGTTGAAACGCTACTGAGAATTGGCTGAGTGCTGCCACTAAATGTGTACCCTTTATAGCACATCTTTCTTTAATTCTTTAATAGATGATCATTTAGGAGAGACTTTTGCTACTGGGCTTTATGTCTGAAGTGTGTCTCCAGGGCTGTTCTGTTCTCTGTTTAAGTGTGCATAAGAGAACAAAAAGTTATGTGGCTTCCCCCCACCAACCTCCCATCAAAGATTTCATTGTACTTGAACGACATCACACTTCAAAATCCCAACTCTCTACAGTAAACATGGAATTGTCACTGTTTGCAGCAGGAACAGATTTTCTGTTGCCATGGGGTTAGCCAATTGAATCTAGTGGTGAATATTTCATACCATGATGATGTCATGGTAGCTTTAAAATGAAAGTGCTGGCTGGAACAAAGTATCATGGGGCTTTAAATTCAGATTATAATACGAGAGGCGTCCTGCTTCTGTTTTTATTGTGCTTTTCTGTGATACAAGCTAAGGTAATTGTACATTGTATTATTTTCATTGAACTCATCTCAGTCCAGGGTGGATTTTTTTTTGTGTGTATGTGTTACTTTCCTGAGTTGCTAGGCATTGGTATGGGCTGCCCAGGGAGGTGGTGGAGTCACCGTCCCTGGAAGTGTTCAAAAAGGGATTGGACGTGGCACTTGAAGCCATGGTTTAGTAGTCATGAGGTGCTGGGTGACAGGTTGGACTTGATGATCTTTGAGGTCTTTTCCAACCTTGTTGATTCTAAATCTTTGTGGGAGTGGGGATTGCTCATTACAGGAGACTGTGTTAAACCAGGACATACATCCTTCCATCTTCAGGGATGTAGTTCTCCTCCATCCAAGAAATCAAGCATTTTTACCATTTATGCAATTAAGAACAGGTTTCTGAATAAAAAAATGGCAAGGCCTGCCTGTTTAAGATGAAATAAAATGTCACAGAGCATCAGGAATATTCTACTATATTTTTTGCCTCAGAGCGCCAAGTCAAAATGTCAAGTTCACAAATCAATAATTTTTTTCTGCCTTCACATTTGAATTGTTAGGTATCACAATGTAGTAGAAAAATGACAGTGCCATTCATAGTAATCACCACCCTCTTACAACTTCTCTAATAATAGCATTAAATGCTTTAGGGCTGAGATTTATGAGATTGTAGAGAGAATTTCACTACATATTGCGAAAACTACACAATGTCTCTTCATTCTGCATCCTAATGGTGCAAAATGAACGACGCGAAGATGTAAAAGAGATTTAGAATAGAACAGAATAGACCAGGTTGGAAGAGACCTTCAAGATCATCACGTCCAACCTATTATCCAACCCACCTAATCAACTAAACTATGCAACCAAGCACCCCATCAAGTCGTCTCCTGAACACCTCCAATGATGGTGACTCCACCACCTCCCTGGGCAGCCCATTCCAATGGGCAATCACTCTCTCTGTGTAGAACTTCTTCCTAACATCCAGCCTAAACCTCCCCTGGCACAGCCTGAGACTGTGTCCTCTTGTTCTGGTGCTGAGTGTCTGGGAGAGCAGATCAGCCCCCGCCTGTCTACAACCTCCCTTCAGGTAGTTGTAGAGAGCAATAAGGTCTCCCCTGAGCCGCCTCCTCTCCAGGCTAAGCAACCCCAGCTCCCTCAGCCTCTTCTCATAGGGCTTGTGCTCCAAACCCCTCACCAACCTTGTTGTCCTTCTCTGGATGCCTTCTAGCAAGGCAACATCCTTCCTGAACTGAGGAGCCCAGAACTGGACACAGGACTCAATGTGTGGCCTAACCAGTGCTGTGTACAGGGGCAGAATGACCTCCCTGCTTCTCCTGGCCACACTGTTCCTGATGCAGGCCAGGATGCCATTGGCCCTCTTGGCTGCCTGGGCACACTGCAGGCTCATGTTCAGCCTACCATTGACCAGTACCCCCAGGTCCCTCTCTGCCTGGCTGCTCTCCAGCCACTCTGACCCCAGCCTGTAGCACTGCATGGGGTTGATGTGGCCAATGTTTAGAACCTGGCCCTTGGATGTGTTAAATCTCATGCCTTTGGACTCTGCCCATCTGTCCAGCCTGTCGAGGTCCCTCTGCAAAGCCCTTCTACCCTTCAGCAGATCAACTCCTGCCCCCCAGCTTGGCGTTGTCTGCAAATTTACCAATGATGGATTTGAAGCAAAATAAGTCACCAGTGCACACATTTTAATGAGATCACTTTTTAGTCGTGCTTCACATTCTACCCCTGATTTTTCAACAGAAGTCCACACAAAAATTGACCCAAAAGCAGGAAATAAAACCTGACTTTGGTATTTAAATTACAAAGGCAAGTCAGTATGTCTGAGCGCTTTAGGAAAGTCTTTTCAATATAATTGTCACCTGAAGCTCTACAGAGCAAAGGAAGAAAATGAAGATCAGAATAGTGGAAGTTAAGCAAAAAATTAGCAATCTACAATCTTAGAAAGAAATATGAATAATCAGATCCTGATTCTTTTTAGGAAGTATACCAAAAATTCTGCATTTGTCATAATAAGGACCCCAAACTGTACTGTAATATTTGCAGATGTTTCTGGGTTTAGCTCCTGAGGACCCCTGTAATTTCTTCAGTACCATGTATTTATCTCACAATCAGTAATACTCAAGCAATAAATGCTTTTTATGCTGGAAGGTAAAAGGCCTTGTTAAAACACCTTTCTATCTATTGATATTTGATTCTTTTTTTTTTGTTCCTGTGAAGACCCTAATTAAACATTATGCATGCATTTAGCAGCATTTGATGCTGAGGAACAGTTCAGATTAATCTAAATTTTAGCCATTTTGACCACCTGAAATACATAGCAGCTGGAGGGGGAAAGTTAGGAGTCTGGATTCTTAATGAGTGAACACATAAACAATTTACTGCAGTAAACTTTGATTCCTTGAATACTAATGTGAAGATGTAGTCAAAAGCAAGAGAAATCCTGGAAGGTCAAAATCCTGTGTCTTAGTTATGAAATAATCAAAAGGTTAAAAAAATGCAGATCCTATCAAGAGAGAGAACATATGCAGGGAAAAAGAAATTAAGATGTTGGGAGATAAAACATGAGCAGCTCATGATGGCTGACTGGGAAAGTGAAAAGTTATCTCAGTTCTGCAAGGACTCCTTAAAATAAAGCAAGGCATTTAGAAGACTTGATATATGTAAACCATTTCAGTAGATTTTTACATGATTAATTCCAGTTTTTTATTCCAGAATATATAAGTGCATATATTAATGCATGTATGCTCTGCATCTTCTACTTTGTTCTACAATTGTTTTGTCCTGATTATTATATATTGGAGTATAAATTCAGCACTGGGGAGGTTTAAAGTTTCTTGCAAAACTCGGGTGTTCAGCTAATATTTTTGGAATTTTTCCTACTTCAGTGCTGGGTTTGGTGGAGTCAAGAAGTCTTGCTCATATCCAGACATGAAAGTCAAGCATTACTGTAGCCAGCTGTCTCGATCCGGAGAGGGAAAGAGATTCAGGTTTTTAATGAATATTCCCGTGTTGTGAAATTGGAGGCACAAACGAGGCCAAAATATCAACAGCTAGACTATTTATTACATAAATACAGTGGATGGACATAAATACAGTGGATGGATCAGAAGGGGGGAGAGAGAAAACAGAGAGAGAAGAGAGAAAAGGAAAGGAATTATATTACCACACCCCTCACCCCCCAAGACAGTTTGAGTCTGTGGAGGAAAGGTAAACGGTGCTGCAGGAGATGTTGGGTCTGTAGAGGAAGGGTGCTGAGGCTTTGGCTGTAGAAGGGATGTGGTCCTCTGAGCAGCTTCTTCAGCTCCATGAGTTGCAGCAGGTGGAACTTAGGGCACGGAGAGAGGGTTTGCAGAGTCCAGGATCCATTGTGTTGCCCGTGATCTTTCCAGCGTGTGGTGCTGCATTTTTCTTCTCCAGTTGTCTTCTACAGTTTTCTTCTAAAACAAGCCAGTAGTTGCTCCAGTCTTTTATACAGTTTTTTAGTCCTCAGGCAAGTGTCCAGGTGTTGTTCCCCAGGATATCGTTCTGGGAAATCATCCTTAGGTAAGTGTCCAGGTATCGTTCCCCAGGAAATCTTTCTGAGTACTCAGGTGAGTTTGGGCAGCCGTCTGGATGGAAGGGGGGGAGGCCTCCACCTCCTCCTGCTCCATCTACCTACCCACACACTCATTACACATCAGGAAACAGGTGTGATTCTATTGTACTTTCCTGGGGTATCTGATGGCTGGAAATGATCTTGTCCTGAAGGCATGATAGCTGGGCCCTTGGGCCATTGTTGTAGGCCAGCTGCAGTCCCGTGAGCAAGGTTATCTTTGCACCTTCCAAGAGTCCTTCCAGTGGCTCTGCCCAATGCACATCAGCTATTGTCTGGGCAAGCAGCAAGTGATTTTATCTTTGTTGAGTCACACCAGGAGAGACAAGCTTTAGTCTCTCACACTAGCTCTATTAGAACTCTGAGACCCATGGCTATTTTCCCCTGCTAACAAAACAGGTACAAAGAGTTTCAAGGAATGCTTGTGACTTAGTCCACATGAAGCTTTTGGAATTTATTTTCTTTGATCTAAATACTGGTTACTTCCATGAAAAGTTGTGTTTAGGTGACCTAGAAGATTAATGCCATGCACTGCAGGTAGCTTCTATAAGGTTATCTTATTTTTTTTCAGAATGGAATCCAACTTGCTTTGGCATCTAGACATACAAAAAATATTTGTTTAATTTATGCCACAGAAGCTTTAAAAATTACATAACCTTGACTTTAAAAATTGTAGTGGTTTGAGCCACATCATATATATCCCTACTCTGTTCTGAGTAATGTTGGCTGTAATTGAGTGTCATGGGTTGAGTTGAATCTGCTTGCTGTTATTCATACCATGCTGCAGTCATGCCAGCTTCAAAGAGGAAAGTACTGGCTGGAGAAAAGTAGTATGTGGCTAGAAATTCAGATTGCAGTGTGGGAGGCTTCCTATTCTGCTTGCTGCATCTGGGTTCGCGGGTATTGGTCTTTTCCGTTGGGATGGCTGCAGAATAAGGAGGGATGGGGGAGTAGTTTTCTGGCTTGGCCTTTTGGCTCGCTTGCTTCTGATTGCTGCTTCTTTGTGCCATGCCTTTTCTGCAAATAGGTGAAGGTAAGCATTTTGTAGCATGCTTAGCTAATTTTGCTCTGTCAACTTTATTCTTATCTCACTTTTTTTGTTTCAGTCTCAAGTTTTTGTATGTTACTTTTCCCTCACTTCTGTGTTGGGAAAATAGGCAGGTTAATCTGCTGGTTCTGTTTGACTTGGTTTGTTCTGATTTAAACCATTACATTACAAGATGTTGTTGTAGTCAAAAGCATGGGGTGATGAGAGCTGGGCTCTCTCCTGATTTAGTTTTGGGTGGTTGCAGTTGTCCTGTGTGGATTTCCCCCCTCCCCCCCCCCCCCTTTTTATTGCATCCAGTTTTGGACTCCCCAATTCAAGAGGGACAAGGATCTACTCAAGAGACTCCAATGAAGAGCTACGAGGATGATTAAAGGACTAGAACACATACCCTGTGAGGAGAGGCTGAGGGACCTGGGCTTTTCAGTCTGGAGAGGAGAACACTGAGAGGGGATTTAATAAATGTTTATAAATATCTGAGGGCCAAGTGTCAAGAGGGAGGGGACAGGCTCTTCTTATTTGCACCCTGTGATAGGACAAGGGGCAACAGATATAAACTACAACACAGGAGGTTCCACCTCAACATGAAGGGAACTTTACTGTGAGGGTCATGGAGCACTGGAACAGGCTCCTTGGAGAGGTTGTGGAGTCTCCTTCTCTGGAGATTTTCAATGCATCATCTGGATGCATTCCTGTGTGACCTGAACTAGATTCTATGGTTCTGCTCTGGCAGGGTGGTTGGACTCGATGATATCTGGAGGTCCCTTCCAACCCTAACATCCTGTGACGTTTCATTCTTTCTTTGCTCTTAAAATCTAGAGTCTCAAATCTTAATTCACTGCTTCTGTTGCCTGTTTTGCCCTTCCTTGATATTCTGTGCTCAGCTGGAATTACAGAGACAGATGTCACCTCACCACAGAATATGCCTGTTGAATTTATATGGGTTTCAATCAGCATAAAGGACCATGTATGTAATCCATATTTGCTTATCTTGTAAACTCATTCAATCCAGCTTTATATCTTTTCCTGTTAGGGAAAAATACGGTGAGGATAAAAGGGTGACTGAGGTAAAATGACTGCATATTAATTCTTACAATTTGGAGCAGTATAATTTATCATTAGGAAGGATTAATATTGTTTCTGCCTGACCACCAAGTTATAAAATTACACACAGGCCTTTGCAGTTGGAAAATAAAGGGACAAAAAATAATGGTTTGAGAAGTCTATATGAAAATTTGTTTCAGGGAATTGTAAGGAAGTATGTTTAACTTTGCTATAAGAATAAAAATGTTACCATGTTTCAGGAAATTTGTCTACTTACTGACATGAAGATTATGCTGCCTAAATATGGGGACAGATTTTTTTACCTTATCTGATATCTGTTGGGGGCAGCCGAGCAAGACTGCGAAGGAATTAGTTATGGTTCACACATTAGAGAACCAGTGCTAAGGCAGGTGACCTTGGGGCTTGGCAGAGTTTAAAGCAGCATATGAAGTATATAAGCTAGAACTGTACCCTAGAAAATGAATAGTGATACGTTGCCAATATATTTAGCTGTCCCCAGCACAGTCCTTTGTAAAAGTGCCTGGAGAGCAATTGTACTCCAACAACTGGCCTTTATATCTGTTTTCACCAGGTGGTAAGCCCTTCAGCCATGAAGAGTCACCATATGGAGGAGGGAGCAGCTTTCTATCTTTGTGCTATCAGCACAACACAGTCTCTGACATCCAGGAGACCTCAGACACGGTGTTTAATGCCAGTTCATGGCATCCAGCAATGGAACTGTGTGGAATGGGAAATTATTATCAATAACAGACTTAACTATAGGGAAGGGTGGAGAAATCTAATTGAAATAGAAACAAGCTTGGGTCAACAGTTAAAATTACTAGTAACATACTTCATTCAGTTTTATATTTCCTGTCATTCTCTGTATTTTTTCCCCCCAGTGCTTTCTCTGCAGAATTTCCATCCCACTGGATTGTGATATAGTTATATATGTGTTTCTGATTTTACATTACATCAAATTGACAGTTCATAAAGTGCAAAATATCAGTGAGGCATTTTGGTAGGGCATTTAGCTTTGTTCTGACTTTGACTAGAATGAAATATGTTCTGTTAAAGAGGGAATTTATGGAAGTAATCACCTGGAGTGGTCTCTTTCAGCTGAACTCTAATTTCACACCTTGTTCATACACGAAATCACCCTTTACTAAAGGCATATGTTTGACAACGAATGGAACCTTTTCTGCCGAGGCACCTAAACTGTCATGTGTACAAATATGGAGGACACAGAATCAGACTATAAAACACAAAACCTTGCCAATTTGTCTCTCAGATGTCACTAATTGGGCTCTGACATGGAATATGTTCAGTGACTACAGATTTGTCTTTTTTCATAATTCTCTTACCAAGTTGTAAATTACTTTGTGTATGTGTTTATATAGGATAAGTCCCATGGCATGTATGCTTTACACTGGTTCCTTTTACTTTTCTCTCTTTCTTTCTCCTCTTTTCTCTCTTCTTTCTTTCTTTCTTTCTCCTCTTTCTTTCTCTCTTCTTTCTTCTCTCTTTCTTTCTCTCTTTCTTCTCCTCTTTCTTTCTTCTCTCTTTCTTTTCCTCTTTCTTTCTCTCTTTCTTTCTTTTTCTTTCTTTCTTTCTTTCTCTTCTTTCTAACTGCCTCCATTTAGCTGAAAATACTCTTAAACTGTTTTCATACTTTTCTACAGAGTGCAGGTGTCCAGCAGGGCTGCAGCTAAGCCTCTGTGAGGAGGGGCTGATAGGATAGGATAGGATAGGATAGGATAGGATAGGATAGGATAGGATAGGATAGGATAGGATAGGATAGGATTAACCAGGTTGGAAAAGACCTTTAATCAACTGAACCATGGCACTAAGTGCCTCATCCAGTCTTTTTTAAACACTTCCAGTGATAGTGACTCCATCACCTCCCTGGACAGCCCATTCCAATGGCAAATCACTCTTTCTGAGAAGAATTTCTTCCTAACATCCAGCCTAAACCTCCCCTGACACAGCTTGAGACTGTGTCCTCTTGTTCTGTCACAGGGTGCCTGGGAGAAGACACCGACCCCCACCTGGCTGCAACCTCCCTTCAGGTAGTTGTAGACAACAACAAGGTCTCCCTGAGCCTCCTCTTCTCCAGGCTAAACAACCCTAGCTCCCTCAGCTGTTCCTCCCAGGGCTTGTGAATATATAGCTATGTGGGTACATGCACAATTTTTCAAATTTTTGGTTTTCTGGAATATTTTCTCAGAAATTGAGCATAATCACGTTCTCAGTGAAGATGGTAATTTCTGTCAATCAGACTGTTTTGTCCTGATGAAAAGATAAGATTCTTACAATTTGAATATGAGCAATTTTCTGTAAGGAATTACTGCCTGGGAAGTGTATATTTATAAGATTTTTTTCCCCCTACAGTTTGTAACTTATGCTAAGTGCTTCAAAATATCTTCATCTTTGAATATCTAAGGAGTCCTAAAGACTGTGGTGAATTTTGGTTCAGACACTAAAGCACATGTTTTGAGCTTTACCATATTTCATCTAAAATTGCTTTCATCAACCAGACCAGTGTTTTTATCTGAATCTTTAAGATTTTTATGCCAGTGCACCTACTACACAGACAAAGAGGCCTAATTATGCCATCAGTGGATTATAATATTTAGCTTAATGCATACAGAATGTATGCCCCCATGAAACCAGTAACAGGCCATATAATTTAATATATAATAGTAAATATTAATGTTTCCTATAAGTACTGCTTGATGCATTATTTTCTCTGTAATTAGGTTTGATTTCTAGATTTTTCATGTTACATCTTCTTGTAAAAAACACATTTGTATGTAAAGTCAGCTTTAAGTGTGTTACTTCAAAGGGTGATTATAATAGACATTACAGAAATGTAATATAGTATTAAAGCTTTTAGCAGGAAAATAATATTTTCTCAGAGGTTTTCCCCTGTTTCTATCATGTTCCATACCAATAGAATAGATTTACTCCTTTCATAAATGTCTTTCCTGCTTTAGACATTTTGACTTATCAGGAAAAATATATCCAGACAAACACATAGAATTACTTTTCTCATTTTTCCTTTTTCCATGGACCTGATTTCCATCAGGGCAACCTCTAACCCCTATTGGTGCCTGTTGTTATTCCTCCCCAGATGCAGGACCCTGCACTTGTCCATACTGAACTTCATAAGGTTTGCCTTTGTCCAGCTTTCCAGCCTGTCCAGATCTCCTTGGATGGCAGCACAGCCTAATAGAGTGTACCCTCCACAGTTTTGTATCATCACCAAACTTGCTGTGGGTACACTCAATCCCCTCATTCAAGTTGTTAACAAAGATACTGAACAAAGCTGGACCCAGTACTGATCCCTGGGGAACACTACTGACCGCAGGCCTCCAAGTTGACTCTGTTCCACTAATCATAACCCTCTGAACTCTGTTGTCAAGCCAGTTTTCAATCCACTTGACAAAACAATTGTCTATGCCATGTTTCTTGTGCTTTTCTATGAGAATGTTATGGGATACAGTATCAAAAGCATTACTGAAGTCAAGGTATATGACATCCACTGCTCTTCCCTTGTCTACCCGTTTGGTCATGGTTTCATAGAAAGTTACCACATTAGTCAAGATCTCCCCTTGGTAAATCCATGTTGGCTACTCCTGATAACTCTTTTTTCTTCCAGAAATGAGCTGCTCCATCATGATCTCCAGAATGAACTGCTCCATCATCTTTTCAGGGATGGAGGTGAGGCTGGCTGGTCTTAAGCTGCCTTGACTTTTTTGAAGACTGGAGTGACATTTGCTTTCTTCCAGTCATCAGGGACCTCTCCTATTCTCCAGGACTTTTAAAAAATGATCAAGAGAATTTCAACAATAGTGTGAGCCAGCTCTCTCAGCATGTGTGGATGCACTCCATCGGGACCCATGGTCTTGTGTGTTTTCAGCTGGTACAAGTGATCTCTACCCCAGTCCTGACTTGACCAGTGGAATGTCTTCCTCCCTTCAGTTCTGCTCCCTTGCTTCCAGAGGCTGGGGTTCCTGAGGGCTGGTGTGAGAAGTAAAGACTAAGGCAAAGAAGGCATTTGGCAACTCTGCCATCTCTGCATCGTCTGTTACCATATTTCCTATATCATTCAACAGTGGACCCACCTGTCCTGGTTTTGAGGCCAGGCAGATCTTCTCTTGCCCCTGACAGGGGTAAAAGAATGACACTCACACAAATGTATTGCAGAAGTGATGGAAAGCTTAAATGGAAAAGCAATTGGTGTTTTACAGAAACTACAAGCACAGTGACAAATATACCCCAAAGCGTACAGAGTCCCTTCTAGCACACACAGAGGTCCCCAACACTTCCCAACTTCCCATCTCCCCACCTGAGGGTACACCCAAAACCCCCAGGACTTTCCAATCCAACATGGATTAGCAGGACACCGGTGGAAGATTCATATTAGTTTTTTTCTTCCTTTCATTGTTACATGTATGTCAATTGATGTTAATGTGACATGTACTTGAAGTTTGACTGGGTCTAGTTTCACACGGGAAATGTGCACTAGCCACATGGACCATCAACATTGCAACATTGGACATGGTGCAGTAGACAAGACTGTTCCAGCTGGTCACTGACTTATAGAGACCACATCCTTGATTTTTGTTACCATGATGCCACAGGGAAGGCCTTTGCTGTACCACTCAATGTCAGTAGAGTAGAGGTTTACCTGGCCATCTCTGACAAATCTCCTCCTATTGCAGCCTGCAAGCTGGATAGCCCTCTAGTAACTGCCTCTCTGCTTAGTGAAGCTCCTACTGGCTCTGGAAGATCTCCAGTTCTGGAATGATTGGGCAGCTATTTTGTTCTGCTCTGTGCAGGAGGCAGATTAATTCACTGTTTCAAATGACTGTGTAATAAAGTTTTATCTCCAGACTTTGGATTACTGCCTTAAACACTGTCACCAGGAACACATTTTTGCTGTTGCTGTCTTATATTTGGAGCTGGCTTTGTTGCCTGTAGGATGAAAAAAACCAAAACCCAGAAAGCCCTTCTTTATTATTATTTTTCCCCTTTCATTCTTTTGTAATCTGGTCTATGCAATTATTTTCTGCTTTGTATTGCAATTTTTGGGGGGATAGGAATCACATGGTAGTGTTTTAGAAAGTGTATTTTCATTATTCAATAAAATACAAATAACAGTTGTGGTAGGTTGACCTTGGCTGACTGTTAGGTGCCCATCCAGCTGCTCTCTCACTTGCCATGCTCAGCAGAGCAGGGGAACAAAGTGCCACAAAAGTTGAGAGAAGGACAGGGAAATCACTCAGCAGTTACCACTATGGGCAAAACAGACTTAGGGAAATCAGTTTCATTTATTGTCAATTAATTACAGAGTAAGATAGTGAGAAATGAAAAAAACACAAACCACCAACACCCCAAAACCCCACCTTCCCCACCTCCCACCACTTCTGTCCAGGCTCAGTTTCACTCTATTCTAGTTCCTCACAACACCCACCCCAAGTAGCACAACAAGATGGGCAATGTGGGTTGTTATCGGTTCATAATACTTCACCTCTGTCTCTGCATCCTTTGCTCCTCATAGTCTTCTCCTGCTTGCATTCAGAGTCCCTCCCTTGGCATACAGTTCTTTGTTAATTCTCCAGAATATATCTTTCTCTTGGGCTTCAGTTCTTCAAGAGCTGCTCCAGAATGTTTCAGAGGGTCACAGGTCTTGCCAACAACCCCGCTCCTTTGTGATACCCTCTTTCTGTGCATCCACATGTCCTGCCAGAACCCTGTTCCAGCAAGGGCTTCCCACATGTTCACAATCTCCTTTGGGTACATCCATCTGCTCTGGTGTTGGGTCTTGCATAGGATACAGGGGAACAACCTGTGTCACCATGGTCTTCACTGCAAGGCTGCAAGGGAATTTCTAGTCCAGCACCTGAAACACTTACTCCTTCCTCAGTGACTTTGTTGTCTGCAGGATTCTCTGTCACATAGTTGGTCACTCCTCTCTTCCACTTGCTCTTGCACAGTGTTTTTCACCTTTTCAAAATATCAGAGGTGCTGCTAACATTGCTGGCTGCCATTGGATCTGCCCAACATGGGGTCAGCTCCTGGTGCCTTCTCACAGAAGCCATCTCCCTGGTTCCAAAACTTTGGCACATAAACTCAGTACAAAGCTGCCGGCAGAAATAGCTGCACTAGCCCCAGAAGGCCACAGGTGTTTGCCATCTGGCAAGCTGACTTGTCCTAGGAATATACTATCAAGGCAGGGATAATTCTGCAAACAGAGTCTGTTCTCAAACTTCTGGTTGAGCTGTTGGAGAAGAAATAGTTATAAATAAGTGCTGGGTTTTTCTTTATGGAGAACTTTATCCAAACTTTTTTTTTCTGTCTGGTTGGAATTTAAGAAAGGACACTGACAGTACACAAAGACTGAAAAAAAATAATCAGGTGTAGACATGAAATAGATATGTTAGGCCCATTGCAAGAAATAAGTATTCCTTAAAAGAGCATACCAGTATATTTTCCACATCTTAGAGGAAATCTTACAATCATACAGATGACATATTTGGGAAAATACAGCTTCATAGTTCATAGTTTCATAGTTTCAGTTAGGGTTGGAAGGGACCACAAGGATCATCTAGTTCCAACCCCCCTGCCATGGGCAGGGACACTCCACCCTAGATCAGGCTGGACAGAGCCTCATCCAGCCTGGTCTTAAACACCTCAAGGACGGGGCCTCAACCACTCCCTGACAACCCATTCCAGGGCTTCACCACCCTCACAGTGAAGAACTTCCTCCTCATGTCCAGCCTGAATCTCCCCATCTCCAGCTTCATCCCATTCCCCCTAGTCCTATCACTCCCTGATAGCCTGAGAAGTCCCTCCCCAGCCTTCTTGGAGGCCCCCTTCAGATACTGGAAGGCCACAATGAGGTCACCTCAGAGCCTTCTCTTCTCCAGACTGAACAGCCCCAACTCCTTCAGTCTGTCCTCATAGGAGAGTGCTCCAGCCCTCTGATCATCCTCGTGGCCCTTCTCTGGACACCTTCCAGCACCTCCAGATCCCTCTTGTAATAGGGCTCCAGAACTGGAGGCAGTACTCCAGGTGGGTCTCAGCAGAGCTGAGTAGAGGGGGAGAATCACCTCCCTTGACCTGCTGGCCACACTTCTCCTGATGCAGCCCAGGATCTGATTGGCTGATAGCGATATCTTAAATATGATAAATGTTAAGTGAAAGCAAAGATGCAAATGTCTATGCCAAAACCCTACAAAACCAAATGCTGAAAAATGTCTGAAAGTAACTCTGAAAAAATATTTGTCTTATATAAGTGTACTTAGAAAGCTTCAAGCCAAAGTACATTTCTACAATACCAGGAAAATAGATGTTCTAGATTATTAAAGCTGATGCATTTTAGCATTGTGTCATTATGTCTAAACAATTTTATTGGGTAAGTGGATAATTTAAATGAGAGAACAGTCTTAAGAAGGCAAGTAGATGAAAGACAAGAATTTCCTTACTTGGTCTACACAAGGATTAAGTAGATTGAGCTTTTCAAGCAACAAACACTTAACTCTTAACCTGAACCAGATTAATTACTATAATTATTTCACTTAGTTTTGCCTAATCATAGCCTGTGGAAATAAAGATTTTTTGACATATTTCTTTGAATCACTTTAAAAATGTTATTTCTTTTCTAGTATTTCTCTATATTATCACAGAATTAACCAGGTTGGAATAGGCCTTCAAGATTATCAAGTCCAACCCAACACCATCTAATCAACTAAACCATGGCACTAAGTACCTCATCCAGTCTTATTTTATACACTTCCCGAGACAGTGACTCCACCACCTCCCTGAGCAGCCCTTTCCAATGGCCAATCACTCTCTCTGTGAAGAATTTCTACCTAACATCCAATCTAATCTGCAAAATTGTTTTAGAATCATAGAATTGTTGGGGTTGGAGGAGACCTCAAGGGTCACCCCATTCCAAACCCCCTGTCATGGGTGGCAACACCTCACACTAGATCAGGTTGTCCAGAGCCACATCCAGCCTAGCCTTAAAAACCTCCATAAGCAACCTGTTCCAGTGACTCACCACCCTCATGGGAAACAATTTATTCCTAACATCCAATCTGAATCTACCCATTTCTACTATTTTTCCCATCCCCCTTAATCCTATTGTTACCTGACACCCTGAAAGTCCCTCACCTGCCCCATTTTCCACATTTTTCCCCTCAAATCCCAGAACACCTGGGCTCTGTTTGAGTCTCCTCCTACCCCAGGTTTAGCCACTTATCCCTCCCCCACCCACTGCCCTATTTAACTCCCACCAGCAAAGACAGAAGCCCCAAGCTGAGCCCATCTGGGCTGAGGGATCCTCCTCTCATTGCTGGTGAGTGCCCATGGTGCACACTGGGTGATGGTGGTGGTGACAACAAAGGCCGGGGGGCCTGGTGGCCCCCCGGCTAGGTAGGGAAAGGAATAATCCTATTGTTATTTACAAATAAATGAGTTTCAATGCCCTTTTTAACTGGTGGATTTGTTTGGTTTTGTGCCAGTGAAACATTTTATTTTCCAAAGAAAATAAAATGTCATAGGCTGCCCAATGTAGTCCAGAGACGCTTTCCAGCTTATGGGAGACTGGGGGGCTACTGGAGGGACAGAACTATGCTGTATTTTTCAAATGTACAAACAGCAGCAGAGAATGTCCCTGGAGGTGTTCAGGGACAGGTTGAATGAGGCATTGAGCAATCTGGGACAGTGGAAGGTGTCCCTGCCCATGGCAGGGGTGTTGGAATGAGATGGTTTTCAAGATCCCTCACAACACGAACTGTTCCATGAATCCGTGAATCTCCTTCCTAGAGAAAAAGAAATGCTAGCATGCTACCTCTCTGCCTAGGTGGCCTCATGTAGGGCAGTTTAAGGCCTTCTAGATGGAAAACTCCGAGATGAAAAGAGCAGATGCCTATGTTCACTGTGGACAAACCATGAATACAAGATGAAGTCAGCCTCATGGTGATGGATTTCTTCCTACTGTTTAATCTAAATCTTGCATCTTCCAGTTCAAAGTCATTACCCCTCCTTCTGATCAGATTGAGCTCTGAACTCAATCTCCCTTTGGGACTGCTGCCAGTAGTTGTAGGATAATGAGATGTATGGGTAATGATCACATTGCTTCCCACATTGGCCAGCTTTAATAATGGCTGATAAGCTTTTCATCAAGTGTCCTTTTTCCTGCTCTTAGGAGCTTCAGCAAATTCCTCCACTAGCACATGTTACCTTACTCCACAGAAAGACAACAGGCTCCAACAAGCCCAGAAAGTTACAAACCCACCATGAATAACAAATGGATGGTTTAATTCTTCCTCTATTGGTGATGCAAGACTGAAGCTTTGTTTGCATTTTGGAGGACAAGGATGGAAATGGCAGTGCCACTGCCAATCCTCTACAGACCTCAGGTGTGGAATGCCACATCTTTCTATGGTTTTTGCTTTCTGGGTGTCACAACCACCACATTTAGGTCACCATCCTTCATCTTTGTGTCATAAACCAGCTACTTCTCACTAGGAGCACCTTCAGATTTCTATCTCTATAAAATATACTCTTCCATGGCTGTAAGGAAGCTGCACAGGATGTGATTCACATGGAATATTACTGAGCTGTTTTACTGCTCTGCACCCTGCTCCAGGGTAGCATCTAATTAAAAGGGGAGAAAAGAAAGGGTATCATTGGTTTCACAGAATGGTGGGGGTTGGAAATTACTTCTACAGGTCGTCCAGCCCCACTGCTGCAGCCTCCTTTTCTCCAGGCTGAACAGCTCAGGCTTGCTCTACTTCTCACAGAGCTGTTCTCCAGGCCCTTCACTACCTTCATTGCCATTCTCTGGACATGCTCTGGTACCTCAGTATCCTTTTTTTTGAGCAAGCACCCCAGAACTGAACCCAGTATTTGACGTGCAGCTTCATGGTTACATGGGTGGAGGCTACTGCTAGGTAGGCTCATTTGACAAAGGTCTGGATCTCTGGGTATTCCAGAAGTTCCTCCTGGCTTTGGGCATAGGTGGTAGATACCCCATCCCTGGAACCATTGTAGATCAGATCATCTGGGGCTCTGAGCAACATGCTCTAATTAGAATAGAATATAATTAACCAGGTTGGAAAAGAACTTTGAAATAATCGAGTCCAACCTATTATCCAACACTATCTAATCAACTAAACCATGGCACCGAGCACCCCATCCAGTCTCTTCCTAAACACCTCCAGTGAAAGTGCCTCCACAACCTTCCTGGGCAGGCAATTCCAATGGCCAATCACTCTTTCTATGAAGAACTTCTTCCTAACATCCAGCCTAAACCTCCCCTGGCACAGCTTGAGACTGTGTCCTCTTGTTCTGGTGCTGGTTGCCTGGGAGAAGAGACCAGCCCCCGCCTGGCTACAACCTCCTTTCAGGTAGTTGTAGAGAGCTAGAAGGTCTCCCCTGAGCCTCCTCTTCTCCAGTTGCCTCAGCCTCTTCTCATAGGGCTTATGCTCCAAACCCCTCACCAACTTTGTTGCCCTTCTCTGGACATGTTCCAGCAACTCAACATCTTTCCTAAACTGAGAGGCCCAGTCCTTGCTTGCTGCCGGGACTAGATGATCTTTCAAGGTCTCTTCCAATCCAAAATAGTCTGTGCTAATCCAGTAGTGAGCACTATTATGAAACTACAGCAGCACATGAAAAGGGGTTGAAGTTCACAAATTCTACAAGGCAAACATCTCAATGGGTCTCTTTCAAGGTGTATTTCGGTGCAAGTTGGTTAGCATTTTGGATTTAGACTCCAAGGGGGTTTATGAAGAACAGTTTGAAAAAGTCAGCTATACTGTTGTTTGGAGAAACAAAGTTTAGGAGATTGTTAATCACATAGCTTTGTTAAAACTGAAAGAGAGGAAAAAAAGGCAATTTTTCATACTTGACCCTAATCAAAGTGCATTAATTTTGTCTAGCTTTCACATAGCCATAATGCTTATAATAGTTTAGTGAAATGGTTGTTGAGGGCTCAGCTCAAAATCCCTTTTATGATAATTCAGTGACCCTAACCAAGCTTCTAAAGACTCATCACAATGTGCACACAAACATGTGAAATAAAACCACCAAAACCCCCTCAAGAAACAAAGAAACAGTTTTAGATTATTTTTTTCCCCCTTTCAAATTATTTGGGAGTCAAATTATTTCTGACTTTCACTCACAAAATAGTAATTGGGCAGCATAAAACTTTTCAGCCACTGTTAAAAACTTACAGAAGAAATTTTTACATTAATTATATGACTGTAGAAGCAGTATTAACTCATTTCATTTAGACATTGACCTATTCTGTTAGCTGAGATACTAATTTGGAAGAGTATAAAAACTTCTGCTTTCAACTTGTAATGCAGTAACTTTTAGAATGAAGGCAATGTGAGAAATGATTCAGTCTTTCAAAATCACATTATTTTGCATGTGCTTTCCTGCTCTGCTTTGTCAAAAGGTAATAATTTTTCATGTTACTATGTTCAATTAAAATTAACTGTCATCCATTTAGTAAAACAAAACAGCAATTGACTTAAATTTAAATTATTGATTTAAATCAATATTGAAATGCTGCTTTGGCAAAGATACCCAAATTTCTCATATGATTTGTTAGGAACTGAACAAAACTAGGTCAGACTATGGTTATTACCATCTGATGATTGCACATCAATGCTGAGGAACAGAAATTAGGTTTTAATGAAAAAAAGATAACTCCAGCAGAAGATTTCGGTCTTTATAAGTTTGGATTGTAGTATAGTGATAAAGCTTTTATCTCAAAAGAATATGCAGAACATTCAGAAAAAAATGAAATCTGTAGTTCACAAAAATAATTGATGCTAGAAGTTGTCAGGGAAAGGATGAGTGACCTTCTCTATGCTTTTCCTTGCTTAGCAACCTCCCTTAGTAACAACAGATTATTAGTGCATATCCGATACGAGAGACTCACGGACAGCCAAATTTGTGCATCAAATGGGAGGTACATGAACCTTCAAAACTTGTTTGTTTGTTTTAATTTGAGTCAACTTGCTATTGCCCAGAGATGTCTTTTTTAATTTTTTTTTTCTCCTTCATTAAATATTTCTCTTGTTTTAAAATGTTAATTTTAATTGGGTAGCGTTCTAGGGGTTTTGTTTGTTTGCTTCGGTTGCTTATATAAACCCATTGTGTCAATAAATTCTATCTAAACTCTCCTGAGATTTTGTGTTTGATTTCTGTGGCCATGTAACCTCCTGTTCTTGCAGAGTTAGCCAGGCATCTCCTCCCTGTGTGCAGGACATTCAGAGGTTGTACCCGTCTCCCAGAGTCAGCAACCAAAGCTGCCTTTGTGGTTTCCAAACCCTGGAACCTTGTGGCAGGGTACTTTGGAAAAGCTTGGAATAGAGGAGTTAAATAGACCACAGGCATAACTGATATTAAATTTAAATGAGAAAATCCTAGGTAAAATCAGCTTTCCTGAGATACAAAAAAGAAGTATGAGCTTAAATTTAGGTGACTATATTCTAAGGTAACATGACTAGTTACAGTGTTGAGCATTCATAGTGAGGTAAAGTTATGTCTTTATCAGGGATCTTTAGTGCATGTTACCTGGATGAAATACACACTTGCTCATTCTATTAACTCTGAGAGTGAAATCTTTCCAGCTTCAGCATTGCTCTGGAAAGCATTTAAATATATTGAACTTTAAGCACCTTAGCTGTCTCTTTGCCTTCAATGGGCTTTCAGCTATCTCAAAACAGATGTGGATGTTCTCATATGGTCTTATACCACTTTATTAAATTTACTTTAGAATCAATAAATGCTTGCTTCTCATAAACTCTGTGTCTGCTCCAGTGTTTTTGTTATAGTAGGGAGGCCATTATCATGCCATACTATGCTAACCTACTGGAGTTATTTCTTTACAAGACAAAATATGTGGATGTGCTTGTGCAGAATGATGTTTTTTGTGATATGCAGATGTTATCTCTGTGAACTATGCTTAAGTTACCACAACTGATACATCCCACTTCTGCTCTTGCTGGGCATAAATAGCAGTTCAAAAAGTGAGTGGCTACTTTTATAGTTCAATTTTCAGCTTCAGAATCCTAGCAGCAAAATGAGTTTCTGGACTATTCCATAGTTGTCAAAACAAGTGCAAATTACTGAAAGAGAGGTAAATATAAATTAACCATCTAGATAAATGTAGCCTTTACTGCAGAATGAGGAAAAGTGGAATAGGAGGCAGGACTAGTGAAATAACTGTTTCCATCCTATCTCTTGAGCTCCAAGAATACCACTAAAAGGTACAATTGTTCCTGTCAATCACACCTTTGTCTAAATTTCTCTAAAACCTTCCACCTACATTAAAAATCCATTAGCCATACTGCTTTATGACAGGTTTCATGCTCATGGAGGGAAGTGGATTCCTCCTTTTTATCAAGTCATACCCTGGACTCCATTTTTCTGTCTATTTTACACAGCAGCCTGAGACCACTGAGCTGCCTACATGCAATGATTTAAGGCAAGTGAAACAGGCCCAAATGAAATAGATGATCACTATCAATAGTATGAAATTTCTTCAGGTTGATTCAACAGACCTCTAGAATGTCTGACTACTGATGGTAGAACAAATTTTTGCTCATAAGGGCTATTGTAGACAACAAAACAAAATCAACTCATGCCCTGACAGATAAGTTATTAAAAAACAATACAATAAACATTTTGAGTACAGGATAAGACAGTATTTTGAACTACTATTTGAACAAGTCTGTACCTACTGTAATTGTGGAAATGAATAGATTTTCAGAGATATTTCCCCTACCAAAAATTAAGTGTCATGAAGGTTTCAAGCCTAACACCACAAGCTACTCTGGAAGCAAGGTTGTCTTGTGTTTATTTTCATATTCTATATGAAAAACAACTGGAAAAGTAATTTTTGCAGGCACTTTAAAGTATAACTACAACGAAATGGAAAGTTTCTTACACCCTTCTGAAAAATATGCCATGTGTATCTTTCACAAGAAAGAAGAAAAAATAGAACTGGAATTAAGGAAATGTCAAAAGACTGACTGGCTGTATCTTCTCATGGGGACAGGACATTTTTTTTCCCCCCCAGTTAGTTTTCTCCCTTTTTTTTGTATGCATACTTGTTGGTAACTTGTTATGATTATGACAAAATTAATAAGAAAAGTATTAATAAAAGCATTAATAACTTTTTTATGAATATGAAAAATTCCCTGAAACCCATAGTAATAGGTTCGGGGTATGGCTGGAAAATATAGATTTATAATGGGAATATACAGGACATAACTGAACTAATAAATTTATTAGAAGAGATTATTTTAATAAATGATGGCTTACTTCTTACTTCTGGGAGCTGGGATTGTTTAGCCTGGAGAAGAGGAGGCTCAGGAGAGACCACATTGCTCTCTGCAACCACCTAAATGGTAGTTGTAGTCAGGAAAGGGTTGGTCTCTTCTCTCTAGCAACCAGCACCAGAACAAGAGGACACAGTCTCAAGCTGCACCAGGGGAAGTTTAGGCTCGAGGTGAGGAGAAAGTTCATCACCAAGAGAGTCTTTTGTCTTTGGAATGTGCTGCCCAGGGAGGTGGTGGAGTCACCGTCCCTGGAGGTGTTTAAGAGGGGACTGGATGTGGCACTTGGTGCCATGGTCTAGTCATGAGGTCTGTGGTGACAGGTTGGACTTGATGATCTTTGAGGTCTCTTCCAACCTTGGCAATACTATGATACTTTTGATAGATTTTAAGTAATACTCAAGAAAAATAAATGTATGTTTCCAAATATGACCATGCCCTTAAAAAAATGTAGGTGTGATGGTAACAAACTCACAAGTAGTAGTATTTATTTTCTACAATGAATAGAAAATGCTTACCAGAATGCTTATGATGAATAACTATTGCTGAGTGATTTCTAGAAAATTGTGATATTTCCTGTGCAGAGATAAGTCTCAGGTTTATTATTGATTTGCTGTAAGAGCTTCAAAGCTCCACTGAAAATGCTAAAGCTGTTTCACTGGCATTTGTTAGCTAATGCTTGACAATGAAGCTACAAACCTTTCCTTCAGAAATATTGATTGCTGATCATAAACCACAAGGGTAGTTTGATTTTCTGGGGGAGTGGAACAAGGGAAACAGCACAACTTCTTCATCAAAGATAAACCATTAAAAGTTAGAAATTATTTGCAATGCTGAGTTGGATTAGGAAAATAATTCAAAAAAATCACAGAAGGGAACTTTGAATGTAGTATTTGCTATTTCCTAGGTCATGGTTTCTGGAAGGTCAGAACATTTGATTTGAAAGTGATATTATGGTTTGAAATAAATATAAACTTTGTTTATACTGCATAGTAGTTTATTATGTAATAAAAATATATGAATGGAACCTTTGGATTTATTAGGCAAAAATATCTCATTTCTATTGAAATGAAATGTGGCATAACAAATTCACCTCCACCAAAACTCTTATTTTTGACCATTGCCACGGCATCTCTGAAAATGCTCTTTGAGCTAACATTTTATTCTATGCCTGTCACTGTGCCTCTTACAGACTACAGAAAAATGGAGAAAAGAAATAATTTTAATTTTGAAAAAGCTTTTCAAAACTGAGCTTACATGTCTTTGAAATATGTTGTGAAATATGCTCCAAAAATGACCTGTTTTGGTTTTGTATTGGTTTAGTTTTGTGGTAGAGTGTGTTGGTTTGGTTTGGTTTTTTTGTTTTCTGAACACCAGTAGTTCAATGACAATGAAAAAGCTCTGGGAAGAGCAGATTCTTTTCCATAGGAAGGTACTTTTAACTTGTTCTGGTATTAGTAAACATTAGAGACCACTGAAGTACTCAAGTGGCTTTCTTTCAGTATTGCTGAGGTAATACTGGTATGGTGATACAAAGAACTATCATGCCCTCTATTGCATTATTAATGAGCATGGATTAATGCAAAGTGGAGTGCCAGCTGTTTAGAAATATAAAGTTTTCTATCATACTTGTTGCCTGTGCACATTTTTTTTCTCCTACACACTGGAAGGTTTTTGTCTTTTTATTTTAAACATGTTTTTCAAGGCCTTTTTGAGCCTTTTTTTCCATACTTGTCTGTCTTATTCCCTAGGACATTGCAAGTGCTTTGTAAAATCTTCTCTCTTCAACATCAGTACTTTAAAGGAGTGAGGTGCTTGGGAGGAGCTGTTTGCTAAAGCTGTTTTAAACCTGAGTTGGTTTTGAAATAAGTTTCTGAAATGGTTTGTGTTTTGTAGAAGGGGATAAAAGTTGCTGCTTAATACAACCAGTATACGGCTTGGCATGAAAGCTCATGCTGAGCTGTCTAAACTCTTTTCTTTTCCTGCCTCACACAGATGTTATTCCACATTTTCATTGTCACTTGTTCATGTGTTCTTTTCTTGACCAAAACAAAAGCCATTCAAATCAATAATCAGGACCTATATTTTCTTTCCAGATATGGCCTTTTAGTTCAGTGTCACTCTTAGCTCCCATGATTGGAAAAATACATTCTTTTTTAACTCAGGCTCTTCAACCTGTACTTTTGTTTGAGTGTTATAACTTTCTCCTTTGGTTACTCACACTGTCTTTTGAGTGAGAGGGCTTTACTGTGATGATTTCAGTGCAGTTATCCTTGATATGACAAAAAAAAGAGTGAATTCGTGTCTTGAACCCTTTAAAAAGCAGTGACTTTCCTACTGTGTTCACAATTCAGTTGCAGCCTCAAATGAATTAGCTTATCAACAACTTTAACCGTATGAGGAATACTGTTAATCCCACAGATGTCCTCTTGTGCAGATTTTGGGTTCTATTTATTTATGTATTTTTAAATTAATGAACACACTAGACAAAATCTTTGTATTTAATGAAAAAAAAATCCCTACTTTTGCCTTGATTCTCTTTTATAAAGTCAAGTCAAACTGACTCCCTAAGTCCTCATAGAATTGCTATTTTCTTCCTGCTATTTTATTTATTCTTGACCAATGTGATCATAATTTGGAGGTAGCAATGTGAGATTTCTTCACTTTCCTTTGCAGAAATGGTAATGTTTAAGAAGGTTATGCACCTAGGTTATGCACCCCCATCCACAGCATGGATTTATGGTGGGAATGGCTTAAATCATCATTCAAAGATGAATCAGATTCCCATGCCATTTAAACCGTGTCGTCTCAGGCGGCTTAAAAACAAAATCAAAGCTGTTAGACTATATCAGAATTCTTCTAAGTGCTTGTTTCTTCTCTTCTGTACTGATGTTTACCAGACTCTTGCAGCCTAGCTCAAGAAATCTGTTTTATTTGACTATTTGCACGTTTTAGTGTGTATCCATTTTGTCTTTTTTTGTCATTTGCATATCCATTTTTTCTATTTTACTTTTTTTCACCGTAGAATCTTCTGCTCAGGTAATGCATAAAATGTAAGTTTTTCCTTCTAGTTCAGTAAAAGTAGAAGGTTTCATTATTTCCATTTCAGCGATTCCTTGGGGCTTACCTCTGTGATTTGAGCTTTTCTGCAGAGTAGGAATCGATCTCTATTCTAAATATTTCTGTGTAAGTTACTGAAGATACATTAACACATGAGTGACATTAACAAAGAATTATGGACTGTTGTGGATGGCAGACTAGCTGTCCTACCATAGAGATAAAAAGTCCTCCTGGGGACGGACACGGGAAATTGCAATTTTGTTATTCCATCCCATAATCCTGAAATATCTATATAAGCAAAGCTCGCAACCAGTCCTTTCTCTTTCTTCCTTCTCTCTGCTCCCAGTGCATGCTGCTGCTATCTCTTTCGTTTGGGGGGGAGTGCAGCTATATGTGGCCTTGATGGCAAGCTCGTTTTGATTGCTGTGTTGCTGGGCCTTGCATGCTCAACTAGGGTGGTGGGGGGAGTAGCAGTGAGGCATGGTGGTGGAGAGTATTGAAGTGTGGGGGACAGTTTGGCCTACTCTGGCCAGAAGGGGTGTGGTGGGTTGAAATACTCCTCCCCCAACATTAACTTTGCCAGACTAGCTCAGTTGGAAGCTGTATTTACAAGCAAAATTACAAGCTACAATGAAATGCAATGAATATGTACAAAACATACAGTATTTACGGATATTTATAATTAACAAACAGCATGAAACCCCCCCCTGGTCAAAAAAAGACCAGGGAAGCTGTCCCTCTGGCCCCCCCACCCCCTGTCCAAAAGGGGGAAAGGAGCAGAGAGAAAGAAGTGGTTAGACTTGACCCAAAGGTCAGCTGAAGCAGATTAATCTCTCCTGAGTTAAGCAAGCATCAAAAAGAAGCCCCATAATGTTTTGGTGTAGCCAGTTTTATAGCAGATATTTCTCCAATGGAATAATTTAGAATTACCTTTGATTTTTCTTTCTACACCCAGTAGTGATTTATTGATATTTTTCTACTTTTCTGCTTGAAATCTGTAACAAAATTTTAAAGGCATAGCCTAAAACTACCACAGGGGACTAAGCCAGGGCTGGTTCTGAGTATGTATATATATCCTTTTGCATTGGTACCTTTTGTATTTGATTTACTTTTGTGAATAGTATTTCTGTTTTCCCCTCCAATTCTCTCTGTGTGTTTTTATTTACTCCTTTGGGGTGAATTCATTCTGTGTACAGTCCATAGCTGTTTCAGCTCAAAGCTCAACATGAGCAATACTCTTGCTGAAAAAGGAATTAATATTTTTTTTATTTCATCAAACATGCATACCCAGCTTTTGCATCAGACAAGCTGCATATTCACCTAAGTAATTAGCATGAACTCACTGAAATCTGATTTAATTTTCTTCATAGGGATAAACATTCTTTTGCCTCACTTTATGATTATTTATTACTAGTGTGCATGCATCTTACCACTCAACTCTTTTAAAAACTAGGTTTCTTCATCAGTTAAACATGAATTAACATGACTATTGTTAGATGCTCCCCACAATGATTGCTTGAAGCACTCTTGACCTCTGTTCTTAAGTTTGTTAATGTGAATATAGACAAGCTGAAGAAAACACAAAGCAAAAAAAAAAACCCCAAACCATAAATTTGTCTCAGTCCGGAGAGGGAGAGAGACTCAGTTAGTTTGAATATTCCCATGTTGTGAAATGAGAGGCACAAGTGAGGCCAAAATATCAACAGCTAGACTATTTATTACATAAATGAAGTGGGTGGATCAGAAGGGGAGAGAGAGAAAATAGAGAGGGAGAAGAGAGAGAGGAAAGGAATTCTCTTACCACACCCCTCACCCCCCCAAGACAGTTTGAGTCTGTGGAGGAAAGGTGCTGCAGGAGATATTGGGTCTGTAGAGGAAGGATGCTGAGGCTTTGGCTGTAGAAGAGATGTGATCCTCTGGGCAGCCTCTTCAGCTCCAAGAGTTGCAGCAAGTGGAACTTAGGACATGGAGAGCAGGTTTGGTCTGCTTCTTCCAGGCTACATGGCCTCTTTTCTTCGGAGTAGCATTTTCCCGGGCTTTTCCTTCACTCATGCCTTCCTTCTCAGTGGCATTGACCTTCTCCTGTGTTTTTCTTCATCTGTGTTTTCCTTCTGTGTTTTTGGTTCTCCATTTTGATTCTGATGAGCCAGTAGTTGCTCAAGTCTTTTATACAGCTTTTTAGTCCTTAGCTATGTGTCCAAGTATTGTCCCTCAGGAAATCAGGGGCCAGGTGGTGAATCCATTGTCTCACCATCCTCCCTTTCTGGGGTACCTGATGGTTGGAGATTATCTTGTCTTATGCATATTCCCGAAGGTGGCCTTGGTCATTGATTTTATCTTTGTTGAGTCACATCATGAGAGATAATCTTTAGAAAACACAAAGCAAAAAAAAAATCCCACTAATTTCTCTTATACTATGTTTTTTTAAACAGGCTTTTTATACAGGCAACTTATTTATCAGACATACCAGAGGCAGAGAATAAACCATCATTTGATACCTCCCATGAAAATGATTCCTTTCCAGGAACTCTGAAAATGTCAAACTTCAGACTTCTCAGTACTCAACATAGCTTAGCTTATTTAGAGTTAAAAACTGAAAATACAACTGAAGGTTCCCTCAGCTAAACAAAACATTAAAATCAAGTCTTCCAAGGCATGATGGCTTCATATTAGTCTAATTGGATCATCCATCTATCACTGAAACTATGCTTAAAAATACCATTACATATGTAAAGCTTTCCTTAAGCTCTGTGCAATAAAGGTCTTTTAATGAACATTTATTTTCTCGGTTCAGAACTGTTGGGTTCCATAAAATTACCTAGAATTTTATGTTTATCATAAAAATCTGTAGTAACGAGAGAAAAATGAATAAGTTCTGATATTTCATTACACTGCAGAACACAGGGAACTAATGAATTTTACAATAATTTGTAAAGGAAAATTCCTATTTTTATGAAACTGAAATTTTGTGGTCTTTTCCTCCACTATTTTAACATTTTCCTTGGTTTTGTTGTGGGGGTTTTGTTTGTTTGTTTCTAATATGTATCACAGAACCCCATGTTTTCTGAGAGGCTCAAAAGTTGTTAATTGGGTTAAAGCTTTACAAGGTTTTTTTATTTTTTAAGTGTTTCAACTTGGTAGATTTATATTTAAATGTTTTCCATGAGTGAAAAACTGAAAAGGTGCTTGCAAAGAATTAGATTCAAAAGAGCATCTATAGAGCAAAAGCAATATATTTCAAATATATATTTGAAATGAAAGAGCAAACAGAATGCAATTTCTGGCACTTAAAGACCAAGTATCATTTTTATTTATAATGGACTGAAATCAGTGATGTGCTTCCACTACAAGATAAGATATGAGTGTTTTAAAATGGCACACCTCACACCTGGAATAGTTGGTATTCTGAAGAAGTCATGGGTAGTTTAAGTGGTGAGTTGCTTCAGAGAAGCTACGTTTCATTTCAACCATTAATCCACAACGGGAACAGCATTTAAACTTTCGATTTAAATGTAACTCAAAACTTCAGCTAATTTTTCTTTCTGTAATTGCTCAAACCTATCTGATTTTTTTTTTCTTAGCTAGTCATAACAGAAGCAAAATGTTAGTTCATTCTCTCTCCTCTTGCCTATGACAATTTTCCTTGATACTCCATAAATTACCATGTTTTAAAAGCTAGGATAATACCTTATTTGTTAATAATTTTGCAAAAAGAACTAAAATTTAGGTTTCTCAGGTCATCTGCCCATATTGCTCCAGATCCTCACAATTTTGCAAGAGTCTTGTACTGTCATTTTTCACAATATGTTGAAACTTTTTTTGCTTGTTTAATAAATTATCAGAAAATATACCCCCAGAGTTGTGGTTCGGATCTGTGGCTACTATTTAACTAAATAGAGACTGAGCCAGTAGTGTCAGAGCACCAACGAGAGAGTTATACATGCTGGTCAACCATTAAATCATCAAAATCCTCACAAATATAACCAAACTTCATAGAGCCTGAAGAGACTTCTAAAATGATGCCTATTTGATTATAAATTCTAGCTCAATAATGTTTCTGAAGTTAATTAATTTAATAGCTTGGGGCCTGTTACATATTTTAGCAATGAAATTTAATTATTCCCCAATGTATAAGGCTCAACCCTGAGGCCAATTATAAAATTTCCATTCAATATGTCTGTTCTTATGTGATGTTTAGAGATTTCCCTCCTTCATTTCTCTTCTGGAATTGATAAAATGCGTGGTTTAGTCTGCAGGCTCAACAGATTTTAGTAACCCCTGTTTACCAAAAGAGTACAAACAATGTGTTTATATGCCATCTCAGGATTTTTGAACATAGAGAACAGCAATGAATTTTTTGTTAGAAATGGTTTTCTGAAGCAACAGTTGCTATTTTTCACTCCCAGTAGGTTCTCCTTCTTAAGCTGAGGGTGAACTTCTTTCTCTGGTACCCCACACGCACTTATATGAGGAATCCAGGAATGTGAGAAAGCTGCAGTGCTCACCAAGGCAGTAAAAGCAAAATGTGAACATTTTAAAGCAAAAGGCAACTAAAATTCTGAAGATAATTGAAGAATGAGTTTTGATTTAGGGTGGAAGTAACAAATTCTGTAACTTGGTCTTGCAACCTGCTGGCTGAAAATGCAAGCAGAGCCTTCTATAAACTGTCAGCAATCTCAGTGACATGGGTAAATTCAGATAAAGAAACAATTAGAACTGGAAGTATGTAAAATGTCAGTCAAATTCTCATTTAGTATACAATGTTATACAACATATGAGTGCCTTTTAAGAAAAATAGTGATCTCCTTCCTTATTCATCATTCCTTATAAATGGGCCCTTATTAGCTAGCATAGGCTGTTGTAATGATGCATGTTTGTGTTTAGATGTGTGATTTCACAGAATCACAGAAACATTCAGGTTGGAAAACACCCTCAGGATCACCAAGTCCAACTGATAACCCTGCTCTACAAAGTTGACCCCCCAGACTATATCCCCAAGCACCACATCTAAATGGCCATTAAACACATCCAGGGTTGGTGACTCAAGCACCTCCCTGGGCAGCCAGTTCCAATGCCTGACCACTCTTTCTGTGAATTTTTTTTTCCCTAATATCCAGTCTAAACCTACCCAATCACAGGTTGAGGCTGTTCCCTCTTGTTCTGTCACTACCTGTGAAAAGAGACCAGCACCAGCCTCTCCACAACATCCTTTCAGGGAGTTGTAGACAGTAATGAGCTCTTTCCTCAGCCTCCTCTTTTTCAAACTTAACAGCCCCAGCTTCTTCAGTCATTCTTCATAAGATTTATTCTCCAGGCCCTTTTGCCAGCTTCACTGTCCTCCTCTGCATTTGCTCCAGCATCTCACTGTCTCTCTTGTACTGAGGTGCCCAAAACTGAACACAGTACTCAAGGTGTGGCCACATCAGAGCTGAATACAAGGCGACAATGACCTCCCTACTCCTGCTGGACATAACATTTCTAATGCAAGCCAGGATGTTATTGGCTTTTTTGGCCACCCAGGCACACTGATTGCTCATATGCAGCTGCTTGTCAGTCAGAAACCCCAGGTCCCTTTCTGCTAGACAGCTTTCCAACCACACTGCAGCATTGCTTGGGGTTTTTGTGACCCAAGTGCAGTCCCCCGGCACTTGGCCTTTTTGAAGTTCATTATGTTAACATTGGCCCATCAAGCCAATCTACCCGAGTCCCTCTGTAGAGCCTGCCTGTTACAAAATGTATCTCTATAACAGTACTTTACTACTACAGTAATTATATTATCCAATTGGCTTTTGAGTACCTTTTGGGAAAGAAAAAGAAGCAGCAGCTAACTAAAAGCAACAGCACAGTGTGGTCAAGTAACAAAATAATCTAATAGTAATATAAAAATACAAGAGCCTATGAGCATGGCTATGGTAAATTCCATCAGAAAACAAAATACTGTACTTTGCTTGAGAGGAAGCCATTGATGTATTTTGCTTTACACAAAGCAGCAAAAGTTTTGGTTCCCCACATAGAGGGATGAAAATTGAGCTGTTTTGATTCGGTTTTGGTTTATTTTTCTTTTTTAAATTGTAGGGCTGGATCTTAGAAGTGAGTGAATATGTAATTAAATCTATGCAACTGAGGAGACAGGCCCTTGCATTAGAATAGCAGCAATTGCAGCATTGTCCTTGCATGCTGAAGAGCTCTATATACAATTTAGCAGGGATTCAGAGATGACACATGGCTTGCAGTGATGAAAGCTGTTAAATGTCCTTTTACATATTTATATGCTTTTTGGAGGGCAAAAAGGTTTGCAAGTAATTAATATATAGCCTTTTATTATTTCTACATCTCCAATCCTGACAATTTCCTGTTGAGTGTATGCCTGCTGATATCACTGTCCTGATTTTCTGCCCTTAATGCTGCTCTTTAACACTATAGCAGTTTTTGGTTAGAGAGTTCATCCCCATATGTACATTTGGCTCGTGGAGTGCAGTATAAAATTGGATGATATACTTGTTCAGTATACTGTGAGATGTTCCACAGGAAAATAAAAGAAATTGTATTGTCCTATGCAAGAGAAAATTACATTTCCACTCAATATAAAAAAAAATCCACACACTATTTGCCTTTTTTATTTATGATTCTCTATGCTTTCCCACCTTCTGATATTTAAAGCTGTTGTACCTGATTCAGGACATTCACAGACAGATATACATATATACAGATACTTGCCTTTTGTATATACACCTTGTCAATGAAGTCAATAGTGTCAGTTACATCCTTAAAGCTAAGTTTCTATCTGCTTATGGACAGAAAGCATTTGTGTGGATTCACTTAAATCACAGCTTATCTTTGAGGACTCCAATTAAGTAAACACCGTTCTTATGTTACCTAATCCAGTGATATGTCCAGCGCAGTGACTATAAAGAGCTGAATTTACTTGGCAAGAAACTCAGTACTTCACAAACTTCTTGGTGCTGCAGAGACTCTAATATGTAAGCTTCAGTGAAACTATTCTCATAATTAAAAGAGAGGGTAGTGCCTTGATAGACAGAGAAACAGACTAACAAACAGCCATGCAAGTGTTTACTGTTGACAGCTAAAAATGTAGGTCTTTAAGTGTCAGCAGAGGATATTGACCCAGCTGGCTGGACATTTGACTTTTGCTTAATTACCCTCTTCTTCCAGCAGTTTATCAAAGAAGAAAACATATTATATTTGTGAGTGTATGATAGTTGAAGTTTAGAAGCAAAAAATATTCTTTGCCTCTCCTTTTATGTCTTCCAGCCAACAACATATACACAGGGTTATTTTCTGCATAATTGCATGCAAATGGCATTACAGAAATGTAAAGCTGTGTGTCAGTGAAGGTTAGGGATAAGTTGCAAGAGCTATGGGAAAAATAGCATGGAAGAAATGTGTCAATCTGCAGAAATTAGTTATCATTCTTAAACAATAATAATATTTTGGATACTACTTCAGACTTTCTTTACTTTTTGTTTGTTTTTATAGTCTACCATCTAATCAACCATCCACGGTAGCTTTTTGGCTACTCTTCCTCTCTGAACTGCAGGTGTTTGGTTTTTTTAGCTGAAGTCTTTTTATTGGATTTCCTGTTACTGCAATAGACAAGTAGAATATCTCTAAATATATCTATTCTGCATCGATGAAATACCACTAAGGGCCAATTTCTACAGGAGATATTTGCATCGGAGGTGCTTAGAAATGTAATACTTTCAAAATTTGTGGGATTCCTTTTATCTCTCCTATGAAAAAGGCAAACAGATTTTTGTTTTGAGGAAAAGTATTAGGGTAAATGTCACCTGCATTAAATGTATTTCAGATCGTGTTACATCAAAGGTGGAAGAGATCTGATAAAGATGTAACAGCTGTAGGTGTTTTCAGATGATATCAACAATTGCAGCACTGACTTTTTGCACCTACAGCTGTCAGTGCTGACATTCGTCTTGGTCCTCTTATCTTCTGTGAGTTGAAGTGGCACAGATTACACTAATGTTTCCTAAGTGAAAAAGGAAAGCCTTGATATATCAAAACCTAAACCAGCCACTGAGTGATAATGATCCATCCTTGAAGACCAAGGAAGCTGGAACAATGGCATAAGAATCAGAATCTGCATGATTATTTGATGTTTTATTTCCTCGCTACTATGTTTGTAGAGGATAGCTGATGCATGAAGAATCTCCTAATCTGGCAAATGTCAAACCTTCTACTGAAGCTGGCACACTCAGCACATTGCTATGGTCTGGATTCATGCAATCTTTAGGGTGTTTTAAAGATTCTTTCATGGTATGCTGCATAATTTCTGGAACATAAGAATATCGTGACTTGAACTCTGCTTACAAATCTATTAAAAGTTCCCTGTAATAATCTGTCAGTGGTTGGTGTGTGAGGTTTTAAGACATTTTGCCTCTGCTTGGAGATTTCTAAATCCTTCTTGGTCAATTTTTTTGGAAAGAAGTAATTTTTGGTTTTTTTTACACAAATCACCTTAGAAACAAGAAAATGTTAATGCTTTTGCTGTCCTCTTTCTCCCACCCCACTATGATGAACTAAGTTAATACCTAATTTACTAATTAAACTCTAAGAGATTGAAGTCTGGATGCAGGCTGGATGAGGCTCTGTCCATCCTGATCTAGTGTAGAGTGTCCCTGCTCATGGCAGGGGGGTTGGAACTAGATGATCCTTGTGGTCCCTTCCAACCCTAACTGAAACTATGAAACTATGAAAATGTTTGCTATACAAGCAATATTATTCTTAACAAATCTGTTCTATGAATCTGTTCAAATGTACTAATCAATAGCGTTATTGCTCTTATTTGGTTTGTTCACCTCAATTATCTCCTGTTGCCATCTTCTTTCACAGTATCTACTCACTTTGCTAATGCAGTTTTTATATCCTGAAAGCCAGGTCTCAGCTGCTACTGAAGTATCTGTCCTTTATACAAAATTATATTAATTTATAGCAATGGGTAACTCAGGAAAAAAGGATCTACATGGTTCATACTAGGATTCAGTACAGTTCCAAGCTAGCATTAATATTACTAGAACATCCAACTGTAGAGACAGAGAAGAGCTATATTTAATTAAATTGAGGTGGAAGTCCTTAGCAATTCTTATTAATGCAAAAAAAAAATCAATTTTGCTTATTCCAGTGCAAATTTCAAACTCAGTTGAACATCTTTTACTAAACCAAAACCCAAACACAGTCTGGTTTCATAGTATCATAGTATCAGTCAGGGTTGGAAGGGACCACAAGGATCATCTAGTTCCAACCCCCCTGCCATGGGCAGGGACACTCTACACTAGATCAGGCTGGCCAGAGCCTCATCCAGCCTGCTCTTAAATACCTCTAGGGATGGGGCCCCAACCACCCTCCAGGACAACCCATTCCAGGGTTTCACCACTCTCATGGTAAAGAACTTCCTCCTCACATCTAGCCTGAATCTCCCCACCTCCAGCTTCATTCCATTCCCCCTAGTCCTATCACTACCTGATAGCCTGAGAAGTCCCTCCCCAGCCTTCTTGTAGGCCCCCTTCACATACTGGAAGGCCACAATGAGGTCACCTCGGAGCCTTCTCTTCTCCAAACTGAACAGCCCCAACTCCTTCAGTCTGTCCTCATAGGAGAGGTGCTCCAGCCCTCTGTTCATCCTCGTGGCCCTTCTCTGGACACGCTCCAGCACCTCCACATCCCTCCTGTAATAGGGGCTCCAGAACTGGACGCAGTACTCCAGGTGGGGTCTCACCAGAGCTGAGTAGAGGGGGAGAATCACCTCCCTTGACCTGCTGGCCACACTTCTCCTGATGCAGCCCAGGATCTGATTGGCTTTCCGGGCTGCAAGTGCACATTGAGAACTCATGTTGAGCTTCTCGTCCACCAGCACCCCCAAGTCTCGATCCTCAGGGCTGCTTTCCAGCCAGTCACTGCCCAACCTGTGTTTGTGCCTGGGATTGCCTCGATCCAGATGTAGGACCCTGCACTTGGTCTTGTTGAACTTCATGAGGTTGGCTTGTGCCCACCTCTCCAGTATCACAGTATCACTAAGGTTGGAAGAGACCTTGAAGATCATCGAGTCCAACCTGTCACCACAGACCCCATGATTAGACCATGGCACCAAGTGCCACGTCCAATCCCCTCTTGAACACCTCCAGGGACAGTGACTCCACCACCTCCCTGGGCAGCCCATTCCAATGGCTAACAACTCTCTCGGTGAAGAACTTTCTCCTCACCTCCAGCCTAAACTTCCCCTGGTGCAGCTTGAGACTGTGTCCCCTTGTTCTGGTGCTGGTTGCTAGAGAGAAGAGACCAACCCCTTCCTGGCTACAACCACCTTTCAGGTAGTTGTAGAGAGTAATGAGGTCACCCCTGAGCCTCCTCTTCTGAGGCTCCTCTTTCTTTTTTGAGAAAGCATGTGTATCAGTTTGAAAAATCTCATAGCATTTATTGTTGTTAATAGATATTTTTAATCTTGAAGTTGATTTCTTAAAACATTAGTGTTAGTTTTCTCATATGGTTTTTGCAAAGAGTCTAGTTTAAAGAGTTTAAAGGCCTGTTAATGGAATAAATTGAAAATATAGCTAGCAGGTGAAAGTTTTTACTTGACAACAAATTTCTGTGTTGAATCATTATCACTCACTCAGATGTGTGGAATAACACCTGCCAAATAAGATCACAGATGAAGAAATATGAATATCATAAAACCTGAACACGAAAGAAAAGGTGATACATTTTAAGCCCACAGTGAAGCAATCCATTTGACTTAACTGATGGCATTTTGAATAATTGATGCACATATTAGCTATGAATTATAGGTTTCATTACTAGGGGACACTGAAAAAGCAAGTGTTGTACATTTCTGTATATCTATTTTTTTTAATATTGAGTCAGTCATTCATCTTTTAAGCAATCTGATGCTTCCCTGAGAACAAAGTATTAAAAGCCTGAATGAGTAGGATACCTAAAGTTGTGGGTGATATACATTTGTCACTACATTTCTGGTTGTCAAAGTACAAAAAACTACCTCCATATTTAAAATCACACCTCAATAGTCCCCCAAATGGGAAAAATAGACACAGGCAGGCTTTCAATTGTTGTTGTTTACAGAAGATAATTTTTGGAAGCAAGAACTAAGGCAAAGATTTTTCTCTGTGCATCCAGTTGTAAGAAAACTGACATAGCAGTCTAGCACCTGTACAGCCACTGATCTGAATACATTTTGAATGGACTTTTCCAGTGAAGCAGTGGTGTGGAAAATGATCATGACCACAGTCACAAAGTGGAGCTTTAAGGAGAGGGGGTGCTAGCCAACGTTTTTCCATGTCTTCAGATTTGTATTAACTGCGCAATCCTTCTCCTGTAACACCACATTTTTCCTGACACAGTTCCATTAAAGAATCTCTACCTGCCATTGTAGTGACTGCCCAGCCTTGCCTTGAAGCTAATGGGTTGTGTCTGTCACCTGCTTCTATCTGTTGACTGGAAGACTTCATTTCTCCAATCTTGTTCCGCACAAATCAAGTAATATTTATTCCAATGTATTTTATTTCCAGAGTATAAAGGAAGCAAGAGAAACTGAATAAATGCAGCTAATCAAATGTAGAACATCACAATATTGAGAAAGAAGTAAGAACAGCACAGTAATATTTGCCTCTGTAGTGAGATAATAAATGTAAATTTAACACCCAAATTCAGCAAAGTATTTCAGCATGCCAGAGAAGTGTATTCAGGTCAATACTATTATTTATGTGTTGTTATGCATGATTGCATGGATGTTACATTGGAGAGGCTGAACGAGACAAATCAGTGAACACATCTCTGAAACTTAAAATTCCATAAGCAGGATTATGATCTCCTTATGGAACTCCTAAGACAAAGTTGTCTTTGAACAGTTACTCACTTGCTAGGGTAACCAGAAAGAATTGTGAGCAATTTTGCACCAAGAATAGCTCTTTTCCAGATATTTTTTTTTACACTTGAGAGTCAGTGCATCTGCCAACTCATTTAGGTAAAGGACAATTATTAATCACCTTCCTTTATTTCAGTTATGATGTATGAAGTCTTTCACACTTGTGAGATTTCAAAAGCATTTAAAGCTTGTATCTCCCTCCTGCTAATTTAAAGTCCATTACAAATAGCTTTCTTGTGGAAACAGACACCTGTGATCATTTAGCAGCTCATGGTCACTCCAAAATTCATTATTCTGCTGCTGAATTTTTGTTTGCTTTCTTCTGGAAAAAGCCACCATTAGATGCTTTTCAATTACTGTGCCCTTCAGCTCAATAGGGTTGGTTTGTTATGAATCCTTTAAGAAGTTAATCATGTGCTTAATAGGAGAACGTCATCCATTTCTCACTGTTTTGAAATTCAGAGAAGTCAAGAAATAAATGATTAATTCAAAGCTCAGAACTGTTCTGTTTAGCAGAATGTAAAATAGATGTGAGGGGGGAAGGTCTCATAATGACCCAGCTTATGATCCTTTACATTCCTAATATATCTATGCTCTCCTGTTCGTCAGTTTTTAAGTCTCAGACTTTTTGAAGCCCATATTGATCTTTCTCAAATCTACAGTGGTGTGAGGGTTTTACCTATATTATTTACATTTCTCTGCATTAAGGGAGCAAGTGAAACAGGCATTCAGAATTCCATGTGAAAACTTGCTATTTACCACAGTGAAAGAAGGGACTAGCAAGTGCCCTGCTAAAACATATATGAACTTTATATGTCATGATTTGTTAAGTGGCAAAATCTCATGTAACATATTATAGGTTATTGGTCAAGCTACTGATAACACACGAGGTTGTTGATGCAGGTGCGTGTCCTGTTATTCCCAGATAACTTTCTGTGTTTAGAGCTACCAGTGTCCTGCTTTAGTTATATGGTGCACCACAGCCCTGTTTTGCTACACTGCTAGCAACTTTTGCACTTATGCTAAGCATGGCCTACCACCATGTCAGGCTCTAAGCCTACACTGCCAGATTGCTCACACTGCTCATCCCTGGCATTGCCACACCCTCAGGGAAGATCATTATGAACAGATATTTTAATGGTAGCAGTACAGAGAGGCAGAAGTTTTTACTTCCCTCTGAGAGGCAATCTGCCACATCTTAGACAAGTATTTGTCTTTTTTTTTTTCTGTCCTAGGAAATAGAATGGAAAATGTGTTTACAAAATTTGTGTCCTGTGTTAACAAAGCTGATCTCACAAGCCCCTCTCCCCCCCACCCATCCCCGCTGAGATGGGAGGGAAAGTAACACAAAAACCCCCCTCTGGGCTGAGATAAGGAATTTACCAAGTTACTATTTGCGGAATGGAATGGAATGGAATGGAATGGAATGGAATGGAATGGAATAGACCAGACCAGACCAGACCAGGTTGGAAAAGTCCTTTGAGATCATTGAGTCCAACCTATCACCCAACACCATCTAATCAACTAAACCATGGCTCCAAGCGCCTCATCCAGTCTCTTCCTGAACACCTCCAGTGATGGTGACTCCACCACCTCCCTGGGTAGACTATTCCAATGGCCAATCACCCCTTATGTGAAGAACTCATTCCTAACATTAAAATGCAGATGCAGATGCAGAAGTCAGCAACCCCCCCCCACACAGCCCTCCCAGTGGAACAGACAGGCACCCCAAACCCAGAAACCAGAAGCAGCAACCACAACAGGAAGCCTCTCCTATTACTATCTGAACTTTAAGCCCCATGATACTTTACTTCAGCTGGCACTTTCATTTGGAAGTTGGCATGGTGTTAGCATGTTACTCAACACACATCAGCAAATTCAACTCAACCCATGACAAAAAGAAAAAAATAGGATTCTTGTCTTATGATATTGGAATTCCATACTTGATTAGGGGACTTGAAAGGTCATATGTTTTTTAGACTTCTAAAGATTTCAACAGGCATTGAAGTCATGTAACAAGAATTTTTAAGACTAGACCTTAGGTATTTCTTTCTTAAAGTAAAGAAAAAAAGGTATTGTAGATCATATTTAATGTTAGCAGTTTCTTTGGTTTCTGTAACTTTATAATATGCGGTACCCAGGAAACTTCCTTTGTATCAGAGGTCTGTAATGTGGTATCTGAGTTGGTTCTGCAGTCTGGGAAATGCAAACTGCATCTTTTTAATGCATATTCTTCCTCTGTTTTGCTCCTTTTCACCATTATTTTATTTACAGTCAATGCTGAAAAAGGGGCACTCAAGTTTAAAGCATTTTACCCATGATATTCTGCACAGAAGATGAAGAAAGTAAAGTTTCTGGAATAAAAATAAATAATGGGACAAGGTGGAAAAAATATTAAAACATGAAAATCTCAAAGTGTATTAAAAAAAGAAATTCTTTACTTACTTTGAATGCACAGGGCAACTTTTATGTAATTATCCAATTTGTCTGATCAATAGTTATTGTTTTCATAACCCCAGTAAGACTAATCTGTTTGTGAGATAATTATTTATTTCTAGAGATATTTTCCCATGTTAATTCATGTGATTTCTCAAAGGGATCTTTGTTTTCTCTATCATTAAAATGTACAAAAACTAATGATTAAATAGCAGGAATATTTCTCAGTAAGAGTTCAATAGAAATAATAAAGAATGGTTAATGCTTCAGTGATCTGACTGATTTTTTTTTTTAGAATAACTTCATTTGTCTGCAGATCTAATCTAGACCAAATACCAGTTGTGACAAATTTCCAAAGAAATGGATCTGAAAGAGAAGATATTTCTGTACTATAGCGAAGTCAGTATTGTGATTCTGGCCCATTTTCAAATCAAAGTGAAGATAAGATACGGAATTTATGTTGTATAAATATTTCATTCCTACTCATACAAGAATGAATTTCATGTGCTTCTCAGGTAGTCAGAGTTGGGGTTGATGTTTTCCACATGCAACAAATAGTTTTAAGGAGAAACACTCACCTAGATAACCTATTATACCTGTCTTGTGGGAAAAGAGAAGGAAATTTATGCATAGAATGAATGTATCAGTGGAGAGCTATATAATGCAAATTTTCCTCTATATGAAGTCCCTTAGAAACTAGTATAAGCTTGTAGTGGTTTGGTCCTGGCTGGGGCCCAAAAGCCCACCAAAGGTGCTCAATGCTCCCCTTCTAAATGGACAGGGGAGAGGGGAAAAAATAACAGAAGTCCAGTAATAAGGTAGAAGCAATTTAATAATGCTAAGCACAAGCAAAGACCATGTGCAGAAACAAAAGCAACAAGAGACGTTATTCCCATCAGCAGATGATCTTCAGTCACTCCTGGGACGCAGGGCCCTAACATATGTAGAGGTTTCTCTAGAGGACAGACATCACAGACCAATACCCCGACTTTTCCTTCTTTCACTTAGTTCTTGTATCTGAGCTGATGTCATGCAGCATGGAATACCCCTTTGGCCAGTTTGAGTCAGCTGGCCTGGCTGTGTCTCCTCCCAAGATCTTGGCCACTCTTCAGCATACTCCTGGATAGGGGAAATGTTGGAAAAGCACAGCCTGGATGCTTGTTCAGTAGTAGCCAATACACTGGTGTATTATCAACACTCAGCTACAGCACTACAAAACGCAGTACTAGAAAGGTGCTCTGAGGAGAATTAACTCCAGCTCAGCCAAAGCTGAGACAAAGATACTTCATCAATTCCAGCTACTTCATCTTTTGCCTTGCCTGGAAATAATACTTAATTTTTCCTCAAGCAAAGCTAAAAATTCAGGTGCTTTCAGGTATTTGACATAAAATCAGCTCCTGAGTTTCCCAGAGATGAGATTACTCACAATGATTTCCAAGCAGTCATGCATCTAGCTGTCAAAAGGGCAAGGGCAGGTGCTCTTCCTCAAATCATTGTCTTCAGCCAGATGCCTAAATGACCAGGAAACATATACCAGCTATATGAATGTGGTTGAAAATAAGCCTTTCTGCAGCTAGTGAATGAGCTGGGTACTACCTGCTCAGAAAAAGTAATTCCTCTATTTCATTAATTTTTTTCCCTCTATTTTGAAGTCATATGTATGCTATTTATGCTAAAAATTGTGCATTTAGTTACTCCAGTTAACGATTTTAAGTCTAGGTCAAAGCCATCGTAGGCAGTTAAATCAATATTCATTGCGTTCCTTGCAACCTAACAGTCAACAGAATTTAAAAAGTATGTCTCTTTAACAATATGTATTTAATAACATGGTCCACTAACCATAATAAAGTTCAGCTTTAATGTTCCAGACCTCATTCTGTGGCTGATATTAAATTATTTCAGGTTCAGCTGTAAATAAAATGCTGCAGCATTAGCCACATATACACTCTGTACTATATTTAAGAAGAATTATTATCTTAGCTGCAAAACATACTAAAATGATACGTATTTTCTCTTGAATTCATACTGAGAAAACAAAAGCTGGGTAGAATAACGATGAGTCTTTCCTGTAAATGAGTTACTGTAGGAAAACAAATTGGATCAACAATTTACTAAGATAAATCAATGTCAAACTCACCCATCAATCATGAGATGATCTAGATTTTAATGGATTCAAAATGCAACACTGTATTTTTGGTATGACTGGGACATATTTTGCTTTTTAAATTTTTCCTTGAATACTTTGAATGCTTCTTTTTGAGTAATGCAGATGCAAGTTCTTCTTTTATGTAGCTTAGTAGTTTACAATTTTACTGTTTGTAAACTTGAATTTATGCATACATATCATAGAATCAATATGGTTGGGAAAAACCTCAAAGATCATTAAGTCCAACCTGTCACCCAAGACCTCATGACCACTAGACCATGGCACCAAGTGCCATGTTCAATCCCCTCTTGAGCACCTCCAGGGATGGTGACTCCACCACCTCCCTGGGCAGCCCATTCCAATGGCTAACAACTCTCTCTGTGAAGAACATTCTCCTCACCTTGAGTCTAAACTTCCCTTGGCGCAGCTTGAAACTCCTGCAGGATTAAATCTCATATGTCATAGGGATGGTTCATATGAGCAGTGTTCATCTGAAGATTTTATGAACAAAAATATCTGAGTATCAACTTCAAAATAGTATGTACTTTTAATTAGAAAATATACAATGAGCTTGAAACAGGCAAGTAACCAAAAAGCAATGGTGATCCATATTTCAAACTACATTTGCCTGAAATCACATTCAAAACATTGATTTAGGCACTAGGCTAAGAAAATGTGTACCCAAACAAGCATAGATTTGCTCTGGCAAGCTGGGTACCAAATCTAAAAACCCCTAAATGTACTTTTGGTGAAAGTCATAGTCTTATGAAGTGGAGCATTCTGTCATTTGCAAGATAGGTAAAATATTAGAGTGCTTTTCATTGGGGAGTAAATAATAGAAAGAAAATTTAAGTGCCTGATCAGCACAACCAGACAGTCTTTTTATGCTGCACAATGCAGATTCCTTGATCTTTTTTTTGGGAAGAGAACCAGATTTCTTCATCAAACTATGTGCTTTCTGTCCTTATTGTCACCTCAGTAAGTTAATAAGGTTAATTTGATAGTGAGACAAGTATGCTTAGATACCAGAAATGTTAAAACAAAATAAGAAATGTACTGTTTTTTTAGAAAGTGGGTGTTTAGGCTGAACTTACCTTCAAGTCTTAATACAGAATCACAGAATGTATCTGGTTGGAAGAAACCTCCAAGATCATCCAATCCAATCTTTGACCGAGTACTGACGGGACAACACTAACCATGCCCCTAAGAACCAGGTCCACATGCTGCTTAAACACCTCCAGGGACAGGGACTTCACCACTACCCTGGGCAGACCATTGCAATGTTTGATAACGCTCTCTGTGAGTAAATATTTCCTAATATCCAGCATGAACCTCCCATGAGATTAGTGCATTTTTCCATTTTATCTCTCCTATACTATACATAGCTTTTGGTATGCTCACCTATAGCAAGTGGTTTTGCTCAAATCCTTACAACTACTGATTATGAATTAGATTAAGCAGGTGGTATTCCTTTGTTTTGTTGTTGTGACTCCTTATGGACCACACAAACTGTTTTTTATTTGCTGTATTAGATCGTGGGCTTGAGATACAATAGTGAAGAATTATGTAATGTCATATTGACAAAACTCTGGAAAACAAAGGGTTTTATCAAGGCAGCATGAGTCCTGTGAGGCTTATACCTAGCTCATTTCTTACACTGTGTTGCAGACATCAAGAGCCAATTTATAGGTCCATCCAGAATGTTCTCTGTCACCGCAGTCTCATCACACACCTGCACAGAGACGTTTGATTTCTGATGAGACGTTCAGGTAAGGAAGATATGTGACACAGATGTGAATTCTTTTTATTTTTTCTGAGTAACTTATTTCCAGATTTGAGATGGATTGATTTTACCTATACAAACTGAAAATGTTATGGGAAGGTGAAAGCTCAGTCAAGTAGCATAGGAAAGGATTGTGAGTGGGTCCATTGCTCACAGCCTTGATCTTCATCATTTGATGTAAGAGATGTCAAGAGAAGCAGAAGTCTCAACTTTAAGATACTTGTCCTATATAACTATTTATTCAGGCCCTAAAACCTGTCCAGTTGAAGATGATTTATTCTTCTCAGGTTTTTCAGCAGTCATAAATTATAAATGTTACTGTTCTGATCTCTGCAATATTCTCGGACTGATATATTGCAGGGAATTTCATGTTTGGGCTAGAGACTGGCCATTGTTCAGGACTGTAGTGATCTTTGCATACTTATGAACTTTATTAAGAAACTTATGTTGTCAAAATATTTATGTGAGAAGGAACAAATGCATGTGCATTATCACCGTGCCACTTCCATCTAAAAATGTTCTTTTCACAAGGCAAAATCATTAAGTAGCCAAAGAAAGTCCAGTATAAGTCATATTTAGAGGCTTTTATATGCAACAAATGATAATGTTTAATCAGTGGTGATTGCCCCCTACAAAAACCTGTATTAAACTTAACGTGCCAAATCCCCAAAACATAACTGGGCTGAACTCCACTCAAGTTAATGCATACAGAAAGTCTTATATCAGATGAAGATCCTTCCCTGAATTTTACAAGGACATTCTATTTTGGCTTTTAAATTTCTCTTCAGAGAAAGAGCCTAATGGGGACCAATTTATCACGAAGCACTGTATTCAAAGCCAAGTGCTGCAATTTCACTGGAAACCAAAATATTAAAGTAATAATAATAGAATTTATTTTCCTAGAATCAAGACTTTTCTTTTTATTTATAAAAATCTTTGTACTGAGGTGGCTCTTGACTTGGCTGTTTGGATAAACAGTCACAGGGCATTAAGGGTGGATGAAGGGAAGTCTTGCGAGACAAACTTGATTGCTTTTGTTTTGAGATACAGGCTGAATGTCAAGAAAAGATTTTCAGCAGTTTGTAAGGGAGTGGATTAAAATCTCAAGAAAACAGATGAAGCATCTGTCTCTGCAGACATTTAAAATTAAGCAGCACTAAATACTTGAAAATCTGCTTTGAGGAACAAGTGTTTATTAGCAGGAAAACCGAATAGAAGATGCAGAATTATTTCACCTTAGCTTCCTTGATTTTTATGCTATGTTCTGGAGTCACCTTGCTCTAATAGTGAACATTATTACAGCGCTGTTCAAAATTTTGGCCATGGAATTAGCACCTAATACATTTACAATAAATGAAGAAGTGGCAGAAATCTCCTTTGCCTCTAAATTTCTTCCCAAACATAAACTGCCTATCTCTTTCAGTCTACTTTAAGGTTTTAATGCAAAACCATCAACACAGTGAGTAGCCAGGAAGTTTTTGTCCTTGTAACTGGATTAAAATGGATTTTTGTTTAGCAACTGTGTTCTTTAGTATCTTTGGTGCTTAAAAATTGACCTGCCATGATTAATTGGTTTAAAGTACAGGACTTGCTTTCTTGTTTTACAGTATGAAGAACCATATGTATAGATGACTTTTTCTATTCAATTTCTTCACTTAATGGGATTGGATTTTATTTATTTATTCTCCTTGTTTGTTCATGTTGTCCTTTTATGCTTTTGAGATTAACTGATTTTATAACTGAACTTTCTAAGAGCTCAAGGTTTCCTGGGCTACATAATTGTATTTAAAATTGACCACAGGCTTTGTAGGAGCAGAAATTCAGGTGACTGGTATAAGAAGCCAACAATGATGGAATGACTTCTGTCTCCATCTATTACTCTATCCTTTCTCTAGAAGGCATAGATACTTGATTTGGAGCAAACAGGAACTTGACTATTGTTAGCAATGCAACCCTTGCCTGCAACCAGTCCATGTAATAATGTGCTGTTGTGTAAGTGCTGTGTTATGATTGCATATTGATCTGTATGGCCAGGGCATGGTGCTCTAAGATGTATCTGTTGTATGGCCAGGGCATGGTGCTCTAAGATCTATCTGTATCTAGGGGTAGAGGCTCCTCAGTCTACAACAGGGAGAGAGATGAGCACCCATCTGTGATGAAGATGTTATTAATCTATGAATTATGAAATTTGAAATAAATTGTAATTAATATTAACAATTATTAATAACCGATTAAGCACTAATTTGTATACATATTATAGTACACTATTGTGGGCTATATCCCATATCTGGTCTTGTATGCACAATATTGAACTCATCAAGAATATTTACAGCATTAGTTTCAGTTAAAGAATGAAGCTGTTATTCCTCTGCTTGTCCACCAGATGGCGTCCCCACAAGATGCGTGCGGCTTTACACAGTTGAAGAGACAAAGTGAGTCAGGGCAATACAATCAAAGGAACCATTCATAAACGGAAATGAGAAATACCACGCGAGCTAGCGCGGGGGGTTCAAACGGAACGTTAGCTGGTGGGGAACACGTGAAAAGATACACTGTGGCTTCTGTAGCTGGTTAGGCTACAGCTGGCTGCTGCCTGGCTGGCTTGCTCTGGAGCTGGCTCTGGGGCTGGTTGGTTCCAGGGAAGCCGAAGCTGGTGGTGGGCACACAGGGGGCTTCCCTCCAGATGGTAGCAGTGGCGGCAGCTTTCTTCTCCCACAGCAGCAGGGGGGATGTGATGTAGACTTCTGCCAGTTGGCAGATTCCCTTGCAGGGCTTGGGCGGCTCCCTCAGGGTGGCTTCCTGGATGGGTTCAGGCTGGCAGGTCAAGCAGTCCTGTGGAGTTGGCCCTCACTGCGGCATGCTTGTGTGGCGAGGTTGGACCCTTCCAGGGTTGGCCTACACCGTGAGGTGGTTGGGGCAGGCAGATGGACCGCACGGGGCAGGGGAGGTGGGGAAGGCAGCTGGCTTCCTCCCCAGCTGAGCTTGAAGTGAGCTGGCAGAACTCTGTCACAGGTAGTCCCAGCTTTCAGTTACACTGGGGTTTACAGGGCTAGTGGAGTGGCAAAGGTGGTGGCTCCCTTCTCCACGGCTGGGACATGAGCTGGCACACACAGGGTTGTGCCTTGTCAGTCTGCTGCTCATAGCTGTAGCAGATGCTATTAAGACTTGCTGAGATTCAAGAAAGTTCTCCCCATCAACTGAGCAGTCTTAACCTCAGGGATGCAGTCCCCTTTAAGATGTGGCAGCTCTCTCCAGCTGGTGAGCCTGGCAAATTCAATGATGGGCTGGTGTTGCAGCAAAGTGAAGGACTCTTTTTGAGTTCTTGAGTTGCTGGCTTCTCTCTAAGCAGAGGCGTACAGTTCGCTTGCATGTGAAATGAGAAGGCTTACTAGCAATAGCTGTAGAGCTTAGGCCTGGAGCTTAGTAGCAAAGACAAAGCAAAGAACTTAACAGCAAGGAGAGAGACTAACTTGTTTACTTTTGGGGTCCTACTTAAAAGTTTCTCAAAGCTTAGTTTGGCCAATGGGCAATCCTGTAAACAGGCAGCTTTGGCCTATAGAAAGTGTGAGACTAAAATTGTGCCCTTACTTGGCAGTAACGTGGGGCTAGCATGCAGTCGGTGCATGTTGTTGTTTAGCCCTTAGAAGGCAGATTGGGTTGTTTATGCCATCTGAATGGTGCCTGAGGTTTTTGTTTCACTCAGCTCTGGGCTGAGTACCCTCTGTGGAAAGGAGGGTGGAAGGAGGAATATGGCCAAACATGTTGGGACAAATTTTACAGTATTTGGGGCATAATTCTGGGCATATGCTGCCTTCACCACCCCATCATGCCATGGCTATGCCCAGAATAAAGTGTGTCCCACACTGAATAGCATGGAGATGGGGGCATCTGCCTTCTCCATTTCTCTCTCTGGGGAAAGGATTGCCATGACTGCAAGCAGCAGAGTGGTCATTCTAAAAGCACATCTGAGGTCCAAACCAGGTGAAGCATTGCTGAACTGGTGGCTTCATTTCTCATTTTTTCATTTATGTCCTCCCTGTCAGTTCAGAGGATTTTTGTTGTCATCTGCAGTATGTCTCACATTCATCCTAACCAATTAAATTTCCTTGTAAGTTGTGCTACTGCAGGGCTATTCAGATGTCATATATGATGAAGCCATTCCTTGGTGCATATTTTATTACTGTTACTTGGTACAATGTCTTTCCTTTGTATATTCTTTATTACTATTTTTAGGGAATGAATGTAATTTGATTGTCTAGAAAGTCATGACCTTTGCCTGCAGGACCTTCCATCTGAATTTTGTGGTGGTGCAATAGTAGCAGTATCTCAAGTAGAACACAAGGACAAGCTGAAGTGCAGGTGAGAGGAATAGTGATTTATTAATCCATTTCAGTTTACTACTATACTGCACCCTTCAACACTCTAAACCAGAAGGTTAGGAATTTCTATGATCACTCTATGCTGATGGATAGGTTAAAACACAGAAAAAGTGGCAACCATGCAATTAAAATCTTGAAATAAAAAGATTTAGTGAATCTCATTTGTAAAAACTGCATTAATGCATATCCTTCCCAGATAAATGCTCCCACAAGAATCATAAAAAAGAACTGGATAACTTTTATCCTCATAAGATTTTGAGTGCAATGTAAGTACTCTGCTAAAAGTGTTAAGTGGTTTGTTTAACTAGAGGAGCTATTAGAGGAATTATATAATGCAGATTCACAGGGAGTGTTTCCTTGATAAGAGCACTGGGTAGCAGGAATCATATTGTTTGACTACATGCATGAATTACAGATGCATTTTGATGGATGCATATTATATCCCTCCCACTTATTAATGTTTCTGTGTATTCACTCGTTGTCAATGCTTCTGAGGTGTTTTTTGTAGTACACACTTTGCAGAAGACCTAAAATCTGTGTGATAAATTAAAGAGTTTATGTCTTCTCAAGTGCCTGATCCTTGCCATTGCTGCTGATGAATGTGGTTGTTCACCTGGTTTTGTGAGATCATATTTAAACAGAAGATAACAAAATCAGAGAAGAAATACTGAACCAAACTTTTTAACCAAGATAATTTTGGATGTTTGTTAAATAGTCAAGAGAGAGACCTTGAGGTTTTCTGACATAATAAATACATACACCTGAAAGAGAAACAGCATATACTTAAAGAAAGTGTGAGATTAAAAATAGTACATTGACATGAATGCTGAGTAAGCTCCTGTATATTTTTTGCTCTGAAGTGACCTGTATAAATTAATAAATAACCACTGAATCCTATTTCTGAAATGTGGCATGAAAGAGTGGACATAGTTCCTCCACTTTTTCAATAAGCTCCTGTAAAGGTCTAATGTCTCGATCCGGAGAGGGAAAGAGATTCAGGTTTTTAATGAATATTCCCGTGTTGTGAAATTAGAGGCACAAACGAGGCCAAAATATCAACAGCTAGACTATTTATTACATAAATACAGTGGATGGGCATAAATAAAGTGGATAGATCAGAAGGGGATAGAGAGAAAATAGAGAGAGAAGAGAGAAAAGGAAAGGAATTATATTACCACACCCCTCACCCACCCCCCAAGACAGTTTGAGTCTGTGGAGGAAAGGTAAACGGTGCTGCAGGAGATGTCGGGTCTGTAGAGGAAGGGTGATGAGGCTTTGGCTGTAGAAGGGATGTGGTCCTCTGGGCAGCTTCTTCAGCTCCATGAGTTGCAGCAGCCGGAACTTAGGGCACGGAGAGAGGGTTTACAGAGTCCAAGGTCCATTGTGCTGGCCCCGTGATCCTTCCAGCGTGTGGTGCTGCATTTTGCTTCTCCAGTTTTCTTCTCCTGTTTTCTTCTTCAAAAGCCAGTAGTTGCTCCAGTCTTTTATACAGTTTTTTAGTCCTCAGGCAAGTGTCCAGGCATTGTTCCCCAGGATATCGTTCTGGGAAATCATCCTTAGGTAAGTGTCCAGGTATCGTTCCCCAGGAAATCTTTTTGTGTACTCAAGTGAGTTTGGGCAGCCGTCTGGATGGAGGGGGGAGGAGGCCTCCACCTCCTCCTGCTCCATCTACCTACCCACACACCCTTTACACATCAGGGAATCCATTGTCCTTTCCGGGGGTATCTGATGGCTGGAAATGATCTTGTCCTGAAGGCGTGATGGCTGGGCCCTTGGACCATTGTTGTAGGCCAGCTGCAGTCCCGTGAGCAATGTTATCTTTGCACCTTCCAAGAGTCCTTCCAGTGGCTCTGCCCAAGGCACATCAGCTATTGTCTGGGCAAGCAGCAAGTGATTTTATCTTTGTTGAGTCACACCAGGAGAGACAAGCTTTAGACTCTCACAGCTCCATAAATCCAGCAAGGTTAATGGAGATCCAAGAAATGGAAGAAAAATTCTCTTTGACTTCCAGCCTTCTTTTGGAGATGTGGTCAGAGTGTCAAACTATTTCTCATCCTCCCCAAGAATGGACTTCAACTTTCTTTAGCTGAAAAATCATTGTGGTAAACTGTTGAGCTAATGATTGTGTAGCAAATACAGTCTTGCTAGACAGGACAGTATCTATTGTATCATAGTATCAGTCAGGGTTGGAAGGGACCACAAGGATCATCTGGTTCCAACCCTCCTGCCATAGGCAGGGACACCCCACACTAGATCAGGCTGGCCAGAGCCTCATCCAGCCTGGGCTTAAACACCTCCAGGGATGGGGCCTCAACCACCTCCATGGACAACTCATTCCAGGGTTTCACCACTCTCATAGTGAAGAACCTCCTCCTCACATCCAGCCTGAATCTCCCCACCTCCAGCTTCATTCCATCCCCCCTAGTCCTATCACTCCCTGATAGCCTGAAAAGTCCCTCCCCAGCCTTCCTGTAGGGCCCCTTCACATACTGGAAGGCCACAATGAGGTCACCTCGGAGCCTTCTCTTCTCCAAACTGAACAGCCCCAACTCCTTTAGTCTGTCCTCATAGGAGAGGTATTTCTTTATTTTGTTATTTCTTTACACAGGGCTTATTCCTTATTCATGAAATGGCAGATAAATATGAGGGGAAATGTTTGAAACCTAAAGTCAGAGTGAATTGAATGCTCTTTTAAACAGATATGCAAATATTCATCTTGAATGAACTATTTCAGGGCTTTGTGAGTCCTGTAAAAGGTTTATTGTTATGTAGACAGTAGCAACAAACAGATGCTTCAACTGCTATTTTTCAGCAAAACAACTGAATATATTTAAACTTAAGGAAAAAAGGGGAAATATCTGGAGTAAGAGACACTCATTCCCGTTTCTAAAGTTTTTAATATTACAAGAATTGGCATCTAATACTAATTTAGGTTAATATAAAAATGAGCAGTCTCTCTGGTTCTCTGAGGTACACATTAATTCCACAAATGTATGAAAGATTCAAGCACTACAGAGCCACAAGACAATGGGATATAAATTCTCTGCAATAGTAGCCAGCCATCACAACTATTCCTCAAAAATAAAGAACATTTCTGATGTATTGCCCTTCCTTCCCACAGCTTGTACATAGAAAAGAAATCCATGTTAAAAAACCACCAATACGTGGTAAATTAAATTGCTTATTACTTAAGTAATGCTAAAAACAAAGTTGAAGTTACTTTCACTATACCCATCTGTTTATGCATTCTAATCCCTTTTTATTTTGTCCATTTGTATGTAGCACAGAGTTATCACAGTACCACAGTATCACAAAGGTTGGAAGAGACCTCGAAGATCATCGAGTCCAACCTGTCACCACAGACCCCATGATTTGACCATGGCACCAAGTGCCACGTCCAAATCCCCTCTTGAACACCTCCAGGGACGGTGACTCCACCACCTCCCTTGGCAGGCCACTCCAATGGTGAATTGAGCTTTTCTCCTCACCTCCAGCCCTCTAAACTTCCCCTGCACAGCCCAAGACTGCATCCCCCTGCTCCGGCGCTGGCTGCTAGAGAGAAGAGGCCAACCCCTTCCTGGCTACAACCACCCTTCAGGTGTAGAGAGCAACGAGGTCGCCCTGAGCCCCTCCCCTCCAAGCCAAACAACCCCAGCTCCCTCAGCCTCTCCCCACAGGGCTTGTGCTCAAGGCCTCTCACCAGTCTTTTTGCCCTTCTCTGGACACGTTCAAGTGTCTCGATGTCCTTCTTAAACTGAGGGGCCCAGAACTGGACACAGTACTCAAGGTGTGGCCCAACCAAAGCAGAGTACAGGGGCACAACGACCTCCCCGCTCCTGCCGGCCACACCATCCCTAAAGCAGGCCAGGATGCCGTTGGCTGTTGGCCATCCGCCTGGGCACACTGCCGGGTCATGTTTAGGCAGCTGTCAACCAGCACCCCCAGGTCCCTCTCTGTTTGGCAGCTCTCCAGCCACTCCGACCCCAGCCTGTAGCTCTGCATGGGGTTGCTGTGGCCAAAGTGCAACACCCGGCACTTAGACTTGTTGAATATCATCCCATTGGACTCCATTGGACTCCACCCATCATTCAGTTGATGCTGAATGCACAATGCTGAGCTAATGATCACTACTCTGTAGTGTTTGTCTTGGCACAATACCTTCACAGGAGCCAAACTGATTTTTCTCTTTTTCTTTTTCTTTTTTATTCTTTTTCTTTTGGGGGTTTATTGCATTCACAGATGAGTGGTTCATAAACAGTAATATCTGTGATTTGACAACACTAGGATAAAAAAGAATTATTTTATCTTTTCTAAACAGATGGGACTAATAGGCAAGAGAATACTGTCTAAAGAACTGTTACATCTAAGTTGTTTAGCTTGAATCATTGGGATTTATATCGTGTCTCTAATACTATACAGCATTCACATATTTCAGCAGTTCACATTGATTGCATGTGCAGCCATGATTTACACCACCTTTGCACTTAGGCCATGATATCTAAGTCAGACACTCAGAAAATAAGGAACATGCAATTAGAGTGATCTTCACCTGCAGCTGTCTGTACGTGTTTGCTGCTTCCTGACAAGCATTTAGAATAGGGGAGTAACTTCATTGCCCAATCATTCCTATGTCATGTTTTATTCCTTAGACCTGATTACTTCTGTATGAATAGTTTGTTTTGTTTGTTGTTTCTTTTCTTTCTCAGGACTTGTGGAAAGTGTACCTCAAATATATGGTTTTAATCTACAAGAAGGGCTCAATTAAGTGTAGACATGTAGTCACGATTCAGGGTCTTCCACACATGATTGAATTAATTTGGCCTGTTTAAAGATACTTTCAATACAGACTTTATGTGTGTATATATGCATGCATGGGAATTTTCCTTGATTCTGATTTCTGTTCCTTGGGATTTTTTTTTTTGTAAAGAAACTAAATTATGCTGACAGTCATATGAATCATCAGCACTGTTGTGGCTTTTGCTCTGCCACATAAATTTCTGTCACCTGAGCCAATACAGTAGCTGATAAAACACTAAGCTGTAATTATGATCTTCATGAAAGGATGAAACTGTCAGAAAATGAAGCCAGAAAAGAAGAACCGAATTCTCTTCCTTGTTGTGGAGTGAGCATGTGCTAAGGACTGAATTTTAAATCCAGCTTTTTCTTGTCCATGATGCTTTCTCTCCCCCCCTGAATCTTCCCCTCATGCCACTCTCCTCATTTCAGTGATTGCTACCCTTTCTTTAGATGCCTCATGACAGATTACCTTGTCTTAGCTTTCCCTATCTCTTTGAACAACTTTGAGTGCTAGCACATATCACTCACTTTAACCTCTCCTTTCAGTTACAGCAGCTCATGGCTTCTCCATCCCCTTTACTCAAACTTGTCTTTTTCCATAGATGGGCCAGTCA
>CM037633.1:11774250-11877582 GCA_015227895.2 Colaptes auratus
TTTTGTTAACATCAGCTTTAGTCTCACTTCTGAAAGTAGTGGTCTTTTACAGGTTGCAGATCTGGTAGAATAGAATTAACCAGGTGGGAGAGACCTTGAGATCATTGAGTCCAAAAGCCAGTAAAGTTCAAATAAAATACCTTACAGGCTTTTTTTCCCCCGAGAATATATAGGACACTTTATTAAGCTTTCTTACTTAATGGTTAAATATATATCAAGTAAAAGTAATAATACTACATTGTGTTCTGACTTGCAAGAGTAATACCCTAGAAATAGAGTATGTAATTGCAGTATGCAACCATACTAGGTCTATTTTTTTTTCCGCTGCACTATACTAGCTGCAACCTGTTAATCTTACACTCAGTGAACTCCTCCAGGAGGTGTCAGATACTGATGAAGGAAAAATGTGGTGCCAAACCCAAAGTGATTTAACTGAGAACTGCAAGACTTAAAGTTTCGCTTAATACTGATATCTGCAGAGCATGCTCCTATTTCACAAAAAACACACCGTTTTTTTAGGCAAGAAATGGCATCTTTGTCTTTGGGAGTTGTGATGAATTGTCTACAGGAATGCAAGTATATAAATTTAGCCACACATTGAAGCAAACAAATCAAAAATAAACACTCATCATGCCTAACATTGTTGATAACACCACACTTACTGCATTAATAAAGCTGTACCAACTCAGACTGTACTAGGTCTCATTAAAGTATTGAATGTTTGTCATTGGCTTCAGTAAGGTGAAACCTCACCTCCAAGCCTTGAATTCACTGGTATTTTTGATGATTTAGAGCAACTGAGACAAACTTGTCCTTCATCATTCAAAAAAAAGATACTCAACACAGACATTTAAAGCTAGCTGATGGATATCATCACCCAGCAGCACTCTACTGAGCACATTCAATTGCTTGAAGTTCTCTTCTAATAATTATTATTTCAAAACCAATCAACAATTCAAAGAGTGGTTGTAAAGCTCAATCAATTTTTTGAATTAGTTGGCTCTCTCTTTCCATGAAAAGCTGAACTGCCACATTAGTAATGACTTGGTTCCATTTTTTTCCCATTGTCTCTTTTGTTAAAGTTGACATTGATCAGCAATGTTTTAAACAAAATTACAAAGAAAACTAAACTTTTTAAATGTTGTTCCTTTCATGTGATAGAATATAATAAGTATTCTTTTAATTTTAAGGGACCCCCCCCCCCATGGTAAATATAAATATGAATTAGCATTGTGCATTTTCAGAAATAGTGTTTTAAAGAAGGTATTGAATACAATACAATACAATACAACACAATACACCACCAGGTTGGAAGAGACCTTCAAGATCATTGCATCCAACCCATCAACCAATCCAACCCACCTAAATACAATGCAATGCAATACAATACAATACAATACAATGCAATGCAATGCAATGCAATGCAATGCAATACAATACAACCCACCTAAACCACTAAATAATAATAAGAAGAAAAAGAAAAATAGAATGAAGTTTGACACAAGAGGCAATGTTTCTGTCTAAAACAGAAATGTATAGTGTCAGGCAGACACTGTCGAGCTCAATGTGACAGTTTATGCTGTGCTTTAAAAAAAGATAGCTGCATTCTCTAGCTGAATGTTCAGGTGTAAAAGGAACCAAAGATTAATTCTAAACTATTTCATTGGTCAGATGTGAGATGTGCCATAGCAAATATCCCTCACACTCCTTTTCTCTCAGGCACTCCGCTTCTGTCTTTCTCTTGGCATGCATGTTGCCCTTGGACAGAGAGGGAGGCCTCTTTATCTAGCGAACCATCAGATAAGCAAAGCTAACTGCTTAACAAGCTTTGAGCTAAGTGAAATCTCCCTAATATTTTTTTTGTCCTTTCTCTTTTCTTCTAATTAACTAGATGGAAAGGGAAGGGGTGAGGTTGGGGGGAACTCAAGGTGGAATCCCCTGAGTAGGCTTTCTGTGTTGTTTCTTTCCATAGATCCTTTTTGGAGATGCAGCCTGAAAGACCTGCCATGTTCGTAGGGACCCAAAAGGTTCTGAAAATTTGATATATTTTCCCTACTATAAATACCCCAGTAAATAGGATTTCACAAAGACTTTCTGGTACGGTCCTTCTGTGCAACAAATAAGAATTCATGACCTAAAAAGACTTTTCAAGTAGGAAAATTACAGGGGGGAAAAAATAGCAGTCCAAATCTGTACTTACAAATTGTTCAGTGAATTATATAATGAGGAGTACACATGCTCTCATTAAAATACCAAACCAACCCCAAATGCAAAGCGTGTTTTTGAAAACTGAAGTATAGAAAGGATACATAATTTGAGAAGAGAAAATTCCAAATCTCTATAGGAACCTGAAATAATATCAATTTAAAAGGTCTCTCCATGCTGATATGAAAATGGTAGCTATTAAGAGGCATTTTTAGACAGGGTGATACGATTCCATTATCTAGCAGAGAAACAAGATGTTTGTATCATGTTTTTTACTGAGATTATGCAAAGTTTCAGAAAGCTCTCTTCGTATTGCTTGTGGACAGCAGTTCCACTAGAATAGATTACTGTACTTAAAACTGAAAGTTAGAATAGATAGAATAACCCAGGTTGGAAGAGACCTCAAGATCATTGCATCCACCTATCAACCAATCCAACCCACCTAATCAACTAAACCATGGCACCAAGCACCCATCAAGTCTCCTCCTGAACACCTCCAATGATGGTGACTCCACCACCTCCCAGGCACCCATTCCAATGGGCAATCACTCTCTCTGTATAGAACTTCTTCCTAACATCCAGCCTAAACCTCCCCTGGCGCAGCCTGAGACTGTGTCCTCTTGTTCTGGTGCTGGCTGCCTGGGAGAAGAGACCACCTCTGCCTGTCTACAACCTCCCTTCAGGTAGTTGTAGAGAGCAATAAGGTCACTCCTGACTTTATACATCAACAAGGTCTGATGATGATGATCATATGTTTCAGGACACAAAGTCTAAAACCAGGTTTTACCTAAAGATACTTTAGAAGCCTACTAGCAGAATTTATTGTGTATTTCTTTAGAGACTATTGATGATTTACAGTGTTAAATTTGACATTGTTTGTTTCAAGCTCCATAAAATCAAGCTATTATCAATATTAAGACATGCATTGGGTTTGGCTGAACTAGAGTTAATACTCTCCAAAGCATCTTCCACATTTCTGTGTTTTGCAGTGCTGTAGCTGACTTGATAAGACACCAGTATTTTGGCTACTGCTGAGCCAAGCATGAAGCTGTGCTTTCCCAGCATTTTTCCCCCCAACAGTAGACTGAGGGATGGGCAAGATCTTGGGAAGGGACACAGCTGGGCCAGCTGACCCAGAGTGACCAAAGGGGGTGTTTTATGCTATATGATGTCAGCTCAGATATAAGAGCTAAGTGAAAGAAGGATGTGTGGGGACATTTATTGATCGTGTCTGCCCTCCTGAGCAACCACTGTGCATACTGAAGTCCTACTTCCTGGGGAGTGACTGAACATCATCTGCTGATGGAAGTAGAGAACAACATCTTTGTTTACTCTTGCTTCCACATGTGGCATTTGCTTTGCTTTTCATCCTACTAAATCGCTTCTATCTTGACTCATGAACCTTTTATGTTTTCCCCTCTCCCCTGTCCATCTAAGAAGGGGAGTGACAAAGTAGCTCTGGTGGGCATCTGGCCACCTGCCAGGGCCAAACCACCACAAGACATTAAAAAACCATAGGACTGTTAACCTGAAATTGGTATTTTTTATCCACACCAATAATTGAAACAAACAAACAAAAAAACACAACAAAACAGACAAAGAAACCATAATCTAGGTTAAACATGACTTTGCTAATTGTGAAAGTGGTAACTATTGAAGAGGATGGCCTGCAGTGTCATATATCTACAGTAATTGCTATGCAGCAGATAACATTTCAAGAAATCCATAATTTAACCTGCCTGGGAAACACTGCAACTAACAAATCTGTGCAGGAAGTTCTTTGAAAAAGCATGCATGTTGAAATCCCTTACATTTAAGAACATCTTCTCTTAACGTGCCCGCAAATGTCAACATCAGAGATTTTTCAAGCACTAAAGACTTTATTAGCAGACAAAGACTCTGATATTCAGAGTCTCTGCTTTTCTACATTCACAGAGAAGGAAAAACAAACAAACAAACAACACCTTTGAAAAGTGTTGTGGATTTTTAGTTGAGAATATTAATTTTTTTCTCTTTTTACATTTTCATTCAGAACTCCAAGGATTTGCTAGGAAACCCCAGCAGTTCACATTGTTCTTAGTTGAAAAGAAACCTAAAATACCCAAAAGACTTGTCATACCTTGAAGATGAAAAATACCTTTTGTTTCTGTACTGGAGCACCATCCATGTGAAGAATATGTTCTTCCACCATGTATCCTTCACGTCTTGCTTATGAAATGCAAATGTCTATTGGGATATTTTAATGGTGGTAGAAGAAATCTGCAGGTTTTGGGGCTGGTCTCCAGTATTCCATAGGTTGTCCTTATCCCAAATAAGTCATCACAATCAATGTCAATTTCTTTCTCCCCTGCATGTTCAGGCTTTACTTGGTTGTCTCTCAAATGTGACTTGGGAGTGGGAAGTGCTCCAGAAACTGCAATGAGAAGATGGCAAGATATTCAGCCTGTTGTTCTGTGGAATTCTGTGCATGCCCTCTCTGCCACAGTAAACTCAGCTAACAATATGCTATTCCATTAGGAAAGCAAGATTTCCTTGTTTCATGAATATTTTCTATTTACCACCTCAATCTTTAGTCATTAATATGAACAATAATTTTCTTCCTCCTCAGAAGAATATTCAATATGGCTCCCTTGTCCTCAGGAGAACTATTGTCTCTTAGGTTGATAAGAAAACCTTAAGAAGATACCTACAGTAAGACTGTTACTTTTAAAATATATATATTTGTCAGGGCAAAATTCTCAACAATTGCCAACTGAAAGTATGCAAACATGGTTTTCAGATGAAACTTCTCACTTTATGTGAGAAGGCTCTGGCCAGCCTGAGCTAGTGTAGAGTGTCCCTGCCCATGGCAGGGGGGGTTGGAACTAGATGATCCTTGTGGTCCCTTCCAACCCTAACTGAAACTATGAAACTATGAAACTATGATGGCATTTTGATTTAAAACAATTGTGTCATGTCATCTTGTTCTGATCCAGGAAGTCATAAGACAAAACTAAAATGGGACTAAACTGTACAAATCAAAACAGAGAAACAAAGAAGAAATTTTTTTACTTTGTTAAGTCTTTGTTTCATTGTAATTATCTCCATCATTAATGTAGCAGAATGAAACAAGTTCTTTTTCTAGTTTTGTTTTTTCCCTATGCTAAGAAAATGGTGAACCTTGCTAAAATAGCTGTCTGGCAGAGGTTATGACAATACAACAAAATAATATGATTTGATTGACTCCTTTGAATGAGTAATAAGGATATTCAAAGCGAATACATTGAAGCTGTAAAAGCTGCTGTTTGTCAAGCATGAAGATCTGAGGTCCATTACTACTTAATGTTTGTATTCTTCCCATATTCCTCTATTCTTAATCAGAGAACTCTTCCCAGTATTTTGTAACTCGATGCACAGCAGAAAAAAATTAAATCAAAAATTGATTAAAAAATGTTAAAAGACAAAAAGATTAGCCATAAAACAAAAGGGAAAAAATGCTAACATGTCTATTTTCTAATTTACAAGGATGAAATTCTTAGTGTTTCCCTTAGGTATATCCTTATTCTTTGTTATCAACATTATCTTACTCCAGCACATCTGTTTTTTTGGCTTCCATGGTTTAGATGGGTGTCAGTAATTAATATCAAATTAACCGTGGTTTGATTACTGTATTGATGTTACCTCCCTGATGCCAAAAAGGTGTCTTTTGCAAATATTTTTTCTCTAGTTTCTAGATTCTTACTGATATTTTATATCTGCTTTTAGATTTCAGTGAGTGCAGCGATGAAACACCATTTTAACACTGACAAGTAAAACAAAAGAAGACTGGTGTACTTTGCTGAAAAAAAGACAGCTTGCTTTTGTTTCTTGGTTTCCTGAGTATGATAGTTTACAAGGAAAGTAGATAGCCTGGATAGGGAGACTCCTAAGTAACCAGACATCCTCCTTTCTACCTTCCCCCCCTTGATGCAAAAAGACATCTTCTTTGATATGATCCTTGCCACAGGTGTGGGAAATTATCATGGTTTGAGGCCAGACAGATCCTCTATTTCCCCTGAAAGGGGCAAAAAAATTGATACTCACACAAATGGATTGCAAAGTGATGGAAAGTTTAAATGGAAAAGTAATTGGTTGGTGTTGACAGAAATTGCAAAGCATAGTGGCAAAGATATCCCAAAGCTACAGAGTCCCTTACAGCACACCCAAGATCCCGCGCTTCCCTTCTCCCACCTGAGGGTATACCCAAACAACCACCCACCCCACCCCCCACTAGGCTATTCTCAGGCTGCCCAGATCTGAGACTGACCCCCCACTTTGTCCTCCTACCATTGGCCTAGACAGACCTAAGAGCCTTGAGAGCCTCCCCCCACCATTACCCGATAGGAAGAGTCTCCCATGGGAGCAGAGAGGGAAGAGGAAGATTGCAGATGGATTTATAGGGTACAGATTGTGGGTATGGAATACGCTGCTTCCTGTGTCCACCTTCTGGACTGGACACTTGGGACTCTGGAGGTGTCTGGAGGTGTCAGGAGGCATGTAGCCTAAACTGCCACAGAAATGTATGCCAAACAAGGTAGTCTAAACCCACTACTGGGAAATTATGGGGAGAAGGGGCCCTCAAACTTCTGCCACCATGAATTTGCTTTACTTATTCAGAGAAGTTAGCCAACTAGAAAAGGCTATTGTTCATGGCAGACATGGTATTTCCCTTCTCCAAGTGAGGGAGAAGAAAAACATAACCTACAATTTTAAAGAATGGGGGATTTTAATGGTATGAAGGCATGGATGAGTTAATTTGTTTTTAAAAATAAGCTTATTTCCTCCCCCAGTTCTAAAATACTCTTCTGTTACATTTTCCTTAGAACTGGAAGGCCTGCAGCCCCATAATTGCATACCTCATTATGAGTTGCAATACCTTCTTTAAAAGTTTCGTTTTACAGCGTGTGTATCTATAAATTAACATAAATTGCCATGTGGAAAGTCACTAAAGCAGTTGTTCTGCTTAGTTAAAATGGATAATTGGACACTGAGCTATTCAGAAATCCATGGGATGAAGTACATTGAGATAACACCAATCATTACATATACACTGAACTCGAGATTTGACTTTTTCATGTTAGCTACTTATCACATTTTTTTTTTAATTAACTGTGTCAACTTATTTAAAACTACTTATACAGTGTTGAGAGACATGCTAAGTCTCATTAGCCTTTTCAGAAACCACATAATTCAGGGGGGAAACAAAATAAAAGGCAAGCCATTTTAGAATTAATTCATAGGCTTGGAAAACCAACACTGGCACCTATCAACCACTCATCTCCATTCAGAGCAGGTTCAAATCCCCTGTCCATATAGCAAAAAGACAATACTGTCTGGCCTCTGGAAAATCACATCTACAAAAAGCTGAATGAATAAAGTTGTCTATACAAAAGGATCTCTACTTTGACAGAGAAACAAAAATAAAGTCTTGGAAAACTGAAATCCTGTTTTATAGCAATAACCTGAGGTATTCCATAGAAGATTCTGTTTGTCTCTCATAGCTTTTTGTCATCTTTGGAGGAAATATATAATTTGTGTTCATATCACAATCTTGTTTTGGTATCTTGAGCTTGGAATCAACAAAGATCACACAGAGAGCAGGGTAGGTGGGGAATGCTTTGAAGACCTGTATTTTAGCATCTCTTAACATTGATGGAAACAGCCAAGTTAGCAAAGGGGTGACTTCTTTGGCCCACATATTATTACCCACTATTGATCTTTCAGGTAGGCAGTGCTAAAGTAGCACCAAGGCACCCAAGGGCAATGAAGAGGGATGGTAAAGAAATTGGGAGTACAAGTGATGTTCTAGCCTCCAGTTGCAGGAAGCAATGAAGGAATAAGCAGGAAGAGCCAGAAGATCAATGCCTGTCTTCAAACCTGGTGTCACTGGCAGGACTTTGGGTTATTAAATCATGGTTTGATTTACAGTACACCAGGCCTACTGGCAACAGATGGGACACACCTGTCTCAAAACAGGGAAAAGATCCTAGTACAGGAGCTGGCAAGGCTCCCTGAAAGAGTTTTAAACCAGATCTTAAGGGGAAAGGGCACAAAACTGGCCTTACTACAAATAAGCCCAGTGGAATCATACAAACATTTGAAGGATGATGTGCTAGTGAAGTCTGTCAGCCTGTGGTATCAGTAGAGGTATGAAGTGGAGACTACATGGCAGCAAAAATGCAAGGATTATTGATGGAATAGTAACCATGGGAGCACCTGAGAATAGTCACGTAGGAAATAAGACTATTCAGGAAATAAATCCTGATGTCATTTACAAATATGCTGCTACTTTTGACTAGCTATAATTCATAAAACATTCTACACTCAAGCCTCTTTTGAGCTCTGCTTTTTTTTCCTGCTTGGGAAAAATGGAAGACTTTTTCCTTTTGCTCCTTTCATTGTTGACAGAAACAGTGAGTACAAGAAGTGTGTATGCCTCTCTGAGAGATCATGTCAATGAAGGAACTAGAAAACAAAAAATTAAGGGTTTCACAGTAAGCTGGACTGACAGAACAGGTATGAGAAGCAAAGCATCAATTGTTGGAGTCACAGGCAAACAATTGTTTACCATGAATGAGAACATTGAATGCATTCTTTTCCAGAGATCGGGAGGATCTGAAGCTGCAGTTACAACCAAAACCAGTGCTCTGCAAGTGGTGAAGACATAGAAAAAGCCTGCTATCAAAAAATAGAATGTATTGGTGACACTGCAGTTGCATGACAATAGGCTTCAGGAGGTAATACACCCACAAGTAGAGATGGAGTCAAATCAATTTTTCTTATACTATCATCTGATAAGATTTTGTTTCTTGTTATGCATTTTGAGTTTCAGATTTTGAGATGATCAGCAATAAGCATTCACAGTTCTTTCCTCATTGATTAGCTTTCTAAATGTTGAGTTTCAGACAGCTTGTTGACATTCTGCTCAGGAGAGAAAGAAAAAAAAACAGAAGTCAGAGGAAACAGCTGTGAGGAGAAAGTTAAACAGCAATACTGGAGCTGTTGAGCTCCAGTTCTATGTTTTCTCTTAAAACTATTTTGGAACCAGTGTGCCTACAAAAACTACAACAAAACAAAACAAAAATAGATGGAGAGATAAAATGTTCTCTTATTTCCCCCTTTTCTTCAGGGGAGATTAGATGAAAATTACATTTACCAGCAATTCAGGCTTTAAGGAAAGAACACAGAATGTATGAATGTATGCTTTGTTTTGGAGTTCTTTCCTGTTTAGTTGTTTTGGGTTTTTTTTCTTCTTTTTTTTTTTTCTTTTTCATTATTGCTACATGTCAGTAGGAGTAATATTGTGCCGTGAGACCTAGGACATTATGATCTGATACTTAATGCTGCTCTGCAACTTTAAGATTGCTCTGCTTTTACAACCAGAATAAAAGATTTTATTATGTTCACACTGCTTACAGTGGAAAACCAAGACAAAATAAATACATAAACAGAACTGCCAGTCAATCATGCCTCTTTTTTTCACTCATCTAACATTTGACTGGGGAGATCAGGAAAAAAGAGCTAGCAAGGGAAATGCTTATTTCTACCTGACTTGTACACAAACACAGTTTTGTGCTTTGAGCAATGTCAAAATCCTTTTCAGAGCGAAACTCTCTACTTCTGAGTTACTTGCTTTAAAATGTAGGTTTGAGACTAATTTGTACCAAATCCAGATTCCTCTTCAGAATATACTTCAAACGGGGGAACCTGCCTGGAAACAGGGTTGACTACTAGGAGCAACAGCGGAAAAGGGGATGCTGTAACTTAGTTATCCAACTTTCAAAATAAATGTTTGATTTAGAATTTTTAGACATTTCACATCAAAAATATGACCCCATCTTTCCTGACAGTCTGCCAAATGCAGAGTCGAAATAGATGGTGATACGTTCAAAAATGACAGGTTTAAAGATCTTCAGGGCTGTCAAGAAAACCTCAGTTCTCAACATAGAAACTACCCATAATAACCATACTGTGAAGAAAACCTCAGTTCTCAACATAGAGAGAAAGTTTCATAGTTTCATAGTTTCATAGTTTCAGTTAGGGTTGGAAGGGACCACAAGGATCATCTAGTTCCAACCCCCCTGCCATGGGCAGGGACACTCTACCCTAGATCAGGCAGGACAGAGCCTCATCCAGCCTGGTCTTAAACACCCAAGGGACGGGGCCTCAACCACCTCCCTGGACAACCCATTCCAGGGCTTCACCACCCTCACGGTGAAGAACTTCCTCCTCATGTCCAGCCTGAATCTCCCCACCTCCAGCTTCATCCCATCCCCCCTAGTCCTATCACTCCCTGATAGCCTGAAAAGTCCCTCCCCAGCCAATTATTTGTTATATGACTATTATGACCCATAATAGTCATATATAACAAAGTAGAAGGTGCAATCATCAAAACAGAAGAAGGAGTTCTGGGATTGTTTAGCCTGGAGAAGAGAAGGATCAGAGGTGACCTCATTGCCCTCTACAACTACCTGAAGGGTGGTTGTAGACAGGAGGGGGTTGGTCTCTTCTCCCAGGCAACCAGCAGCAGAACAAGGGGACACAGTCTCAAGCTGTGCCAGGGGAGGTTTAGACTCGAGGTGAGGAGGAAGTTCTTCACTGAGCGAGTCATTCGTCATTGGAATGGGCTGCCCAGGGAGGTGGTGGAGTCGCCGTCCCTGGAGGTGTTCAAGGGGAGATTGGACGTGGCACTTGGTGCCATGGTCTAGTTGTGAGGTCTGTTGGGACAGGTTGGACTTGATGATCCTTGGGGTCTCTTCCAACCTTGGTTATACTGTGATACTGTGAATTTTGGTTCTAGAAACTGTTCATTTAATTGTTCCCAAAACCTCAGTATCTTCCACATGAAGAAAGCAACAATAAGACCAGTGAAAAGGAAACATATACAGACAGAAACCCCATTATTATTAGCAAACGTGTACCAAAGCAATCCTTCCCAGAAGAAATAACTTCATCACATAATTCAGTTAAAAACAGCTGATAATTGACAGCAAGAAAAAACAAACCTAGTAGATTGGAACATAGAATGGCATATCCCTATACTTCAGCCCTGATTGTCTTCTGCCAAGTTTCAGCCATTGTAAAAAGCTTTGAAAATAACAGATATTTAGAGAAAGTAAATTAACAAGGAATCATCATATCACTGTTCTTAGTGCCTGACATAAACCTGTGCCCTGTACACTGCACTGGTTAGGCCACACCTCAAGTACTGTGTCCAGCTCTGGGCCCCTCAGTTTAGGAAGGATGTTGACTTCCTGGAGCTTGTCCAGAGAAGGGCAACACGGTTGGTGAGGGGTTTGGAACACAAGCCTTATGAGGAGAGGCTGAGGGAGCTGGGGTTGCTTAGCCTGAAGAGGAGGAGGCTCAAGGGAGACCTTATTGCTCTCTACAACTACCTTAAGGGAGGCTGTAGACAAGCAGAGGTTGGTCTCTTCTCCCAGGCAACCAGCACCAGAACAAGAGGACACAGTCTCAAGCTGCACCAGGGAAGGTTTAGGCTGGATGTTAGGAAAAAATTCTTCGCAGAAAGAGTGATTTGCCATTGGAATGGGCTGCCCAGGTTGGTGGTGGAGTCACCATCACCGGAAATCTTTAAAAAGAGCCTGGATGAGGCACTTAGTGCCATGGTTTAGTTGATTAGATGTGTTGGGTGATAGATTGGACTTGATCTCAAAGGTCTTTTCCAACCTGGTTAATTCTGTATTCTATAACAAAGCAGCATAACTCCTTTTAGGCACCTGAAATCTGAATACGTGCTTGGCGAAGTAAAACTAACTTATAGTCTGTATAAACCTTTTATTTCACAAGGCATGCTGTATCCTCAGCTCAACTATCTTTCCTGATTTTGTTTTGTTGTTTCTTTGCTACATAATAGAGACTACTCTAATTTCACAGTAAGTAGGCAATATGCTACAAGCTCAATCAAGTTACTAGCTCTCGTAAAAGAAATTATAAATGGCATCTGTCTTTATATATCCCATAATATTAGCAGAGATGCAAGTTGAGAACATTAAATGTCAAAAATTTTCATCGTACAGAAGTTGTGATATATTCTTCCAAAATGCTAGGAGTTGTTTGCACCTTAACTGCTTCACTATTTGCATAAATATCTATTGCATAATATTAGCAATATTTTGTATTCACTTCAGGGCTTAACACAGCAGTCTGTTCTGCCTTCTGTGCAACTATTAATATAATATGGCCACTGTTATGTTTATTACTTCTACATTCTGACTTCTTTAATGACCTGCAGAAATGAACCCCACAACTCCAGAGAGCTATGCAGCAGATAATGTTTATTACGGCACTGGGTACAGGGTAGGGATCTTTCCACCAAATCTGTACAAGCTATGCCAGTACACTCAGGTATTTATGTGATGAAAACATACATATTCATTAGTTTTTTGAGAATTGGTGTAGTTAATGTAAATTATTTCCAGGAACTCACTAACATAGGTGTCCTCCCATTCTCCACCCAGGTTCTGTGCTCCGGTGGTCATGTGGGTGGTCACTGGGGATGAAGTAAAAAGTATTCCTCACGGTGTATTTTTCACCTTTGGTCCAATTACTTGTTTTCAATGTGTCCCAGTTCTTCTTATCTTGATTTTCTGCTTTTTAGTAAAAAAAAAGGATGAAAGCCTTAACCCTTTATGGCTAAATGTTTAACTATTTGCTATAGGTAACCCTTTGAGGAGGAACCTGTGTCTGGTCTTGTGTAGCCCAATATTTGTAACATATAGTTACATGTTACCTCCTTTGATCAATAGGTCTCTGGTATATGGTCAGAAAATTAAAGGCCCCTTCTCAAATATAGGATTAGAAAAGTAAAAGTCCCTCCAGCAATATTCTTTGATTTTAAAATTCTCTTTCATCATAGTTTCTTAGTTTCAGCCAGGGTTGGAAGGGACCACAAGGATCATCTAGTTCCAACCCCCCTGCCATGGGCAGGGACACCCCACACTAGATCAGGCTGGCCAGAGCCTCATCCAGCCTGGTCTTAAACACCTCAAGGGACGGGGCCTCAACCACCCCCCTGGACAACCCATTCCAGGGCTTCACCACCCTCATGGTGAAGAACTTCCTCCTCACATCCAGCCTGAATCTCCCCACTTCCAGCTTCATTCCATTCCCCCTAGTCCTATCACTACCTGATAGCCTGAAAAGTCCCTCCCCAGCCTTCTTGTAGGCCCCCTTCAGATACTGGAAGGCCACAATGAGGTCACCTTGGAGCCTTCTCTTCTCCAGACTGAACATCATTAAGAAGCTTTAAAAATGGACACTTCATTGAGTGAGTCATAATATGAATTTAGGCTCGATGAGACAGACTGTAAATTGGAATTTATGCTAACTGGATTTCCAAAAATATTAGGTGTGGAATCCTGTCTAGATACCTGCTCACATTATATGCTGATACACGCAGTTTCAGAGTTGCAAAAATGCATCAAAATGTGACAAAGAGTTACAGCTGTAGAGCACAACTTATTCCATTTTTATACCCTTCCATAAGACATTCTCTTCTGTGTAAGGGGTGCGATAGAATTGGTAGTTACAGGTTAGCACCTATAAAGACAGATCAAGATACGAAGAAATAAAGGCAGAACATCTGAGCCAGCAAAAGTGTCATTATAAAGTAATGTGGTTTAGAAAGCCTTGCATCACATTGTACTTCCATGTAACTACCTTGGCCTTACTAGCCCTTTCTTCCATATGAAAGAACATTGTTTTACTGGAAGGAGGACAGGAGGCATGAGTGAAACAATTATTTCCTCCTTAGAAAGTTTTTGACTGACTGGCAGCACACCCAAACCCTTCCCCCCACCCTCAACCTTGGCAAAGCCTCCCACTCCCAGGTTGTGGTCATTGGACGCACATGGGCCTTTCCCCTCAAGCCACGTGCCAGGCACAGACCCCTATGTCAGGGCAATCCTGGGTAAGTTTAAGCAGAGAACTGGTGGTTATCAGTTCCTGGTCTTTTCAGCTTAGGACAAATGCTTAGATGGTGATTCAGACGAAAACTAGCATAGCTTTTGATAAAACAGGTACTGCAGAGAACACAAGGTCCCTTCTCTTGGGTTTTCCCCACCACACACGTGGCATACAAGCAGCAGCAGTTTCAGGAGGATTTTCTGATAAAAAGAGACACCAGAGAAATTCCCACAATCAGAAAGCAGCATTGTGAGCAAACTGATATATTCCTAAAGTCTCCTGGAAATTCCTACCTTTTGTCAGTGGAGGTAACATACTGCTTTTGGATTTACCTTTTTCCACATACTGTTCTCAAATCATTCCTTACCATTTCTGTATTCTCAAGATATTCTCAACCAAACATAGCAATTCTGTATGATATTTTGTAACTTTTGTATGTAGTTATGTGGGAGGCAGAGCAGTACTAATGAATAATTTATATTTTTATTAATTCTCCCCCTTATCCCTCTTTATTTGTAACACTGACACAGCAATATGGTAAACTTTTTTTGAGGGCTCCATTTTATAATTATACTATTTCAAATGAAGTGGATCATAAAATTATCATAATGTTACAGGCCTAAAAATATAAGAGAAATCTGTACCACTCCAATGGAGCACCTCCTTTCACAGTATCACAGAATCACCAAGGTTGGAAGACACCTCAAAGATCATCAAGTCCAACCTGTCACCACAGACCTCATGACTAAACCATGGCACCAAATGCCATGTCCAATCCCCTCTTGAACACCTCCAGGGATGGTGACTCCACCACCTCCCTGGGCAGCCCATTCCAATGACTTTCTCCTCACCACAAGCCTAAACTTCCCCTGGTTCAGCTTGAGACTGTGTCCTCTTGTTCTGGTGCTGGTTGCCTGGGAGAAGAGACCAACGCCCTCCTGGCTACAACCTCCCTTCAGGTAGTTGTAGACAGCAATAAGGTCTCCCCTGAGTCTCCTCTTCTCCAGGCTAAGCAACCCCAGCTCCCTCAGCCTCTCCTCGTAGGGCTTGTGCTCATATCCATTCATGTTGCTTAACGTGTTTTCTGCACTGCAAAGCTTCTCAAGCCATCTCTCCCATCTGTCTTACATCCCTCCCTATGCCTGCTAAGCAGAGGACACTTCCATTTGAGGAAATCCTAACAGCATATTGCTGTATGCTCCACCTCCAGATCAAGTTTACCACAAGGCTAGGTCAGGAGCATGAAAACAAAAGCAGTTTCAGCTTGGAACATAATTTACAGGTTGGTTTTTTTCAAAATTTGGTGGTGCAAGTCAAAATAGTAGAAATGTTTATTTTTTTAAAACACTTAATTTTCCATCCAGTGACTCATTTAAGTAATCAGCTAGTCTTACTCTACCTTAAAAGTACAACATAATCACATGAAAATTTTCATCAGAAACACTAATGCCAGCAGAGCACCTCACCCAGCAGAACCACCCTATACATCAAACTACATTCAAAATCACTACTTTAAGCCTACTTTAGAATAGAATAGAATAGAATAGAATAGAATAGAATAGAATAGAATAGAATAGAATAGAATAGAATAGAATAGACCAGACCAGACCAGACCAGACCAGGTTGGAAGAGACCTTTGAGATCATCAAGTCCAATCTATCATCCAACACTATCTAATCAACTAAACCATGGCACCAAGCGCCCCACCCAGTCTCTTCCTAAACACCTCCAGTGATGACAACTCCACCACCTTCCTGGCAGCCAATTCCAATGGGCAATCACTGTCTCTATGAAGAATTTCTTCCTAACATCCAGCCTAATCCTCCCCTGGGGCAGCTTGAGAGCCTCTCCATCACTTCCCTCTCTATCTTTCTGGACTAATTAATGAAATAGCAATAGAATCATACAAGGATGATTCAAGGATGATCCTCAAGGATCATCCAGTTCCAACCACCCTGCCATGGGCAGGGACACCTCACACTAGATAAGGTTGCTCAGAACCACATCCATCCTGGCCTTAAAATCCTCCAGGGATGGGAGTTTTTGCTTTAACTGCACTTAATAGTCAGATCAAAGACTTGTATCCCCTTCTTATGAAGGCAGCACAAGTGACTCATGTTGGGAAATGCCCAATACGATGTCTGGTATTATGTCTGATATGACTCAACAACCTACCTTACAAAATATGACAATGAGTAAGAAGAATTATGGCAAAATTTAAGTTTAAAGCATATTTTATTGTGAACAGTTACAGAAATTATCTGATTCTTCAGTATGTGAAGTCTGGAGTTTCGCTCTGCTCCCTCCCTAGGAAATACTGGAGCTTACCTTTTATAAAGACAAATTGTATTTTTTACAATATACACTGGTTCTGAATCCTACTGTGCATCAGGATGAGTCATTATTCTGGCAAAACTGTGCTAAAAATCAAGATAAATGGAAAAGACTGCAAAACAGGATCTGGTACTATGCGTGTTATGTTCTTCAGACAGGTGCCACCAATTTCAGTGAGCATGTTCACACATGTGATGTAATGAAAAGTGGATCACACATTATCAAAATATGATTAGATTTTGAAGAGTTAGAACTGATCTGAGGTGCTTCAACACTAAGGCACGCCTGAACCAACTGTTTAGAAAACACATTATTATTATACCACTGAATATGAAGAATTAGACTCAGAATATATTTCATTTTTAGCCTTTGGAAAGAGGTAAAGAATAAAAAAGAGAAAGAAGCCAATTATGCATTTAAAATACAACTTTTCACAGAAACAAGAACAGTGGTGCCAAAATTTTACAGGACTTTGCCTCTTCAGTGGAAAAAGACCAACAATCTGTCATATCTTTTGTGCAAGGTTCTGTATTAGAGGAGAACCAAACATGACAAGTAGGTAAAATAACAATGCTAGGGAAGTCTCATAAATGTAGTGAATTATTATTTTGGCTACAGTGGTTTGGGTATGGAATCACTGTGTTAGACCAAATTCTATAGCCATCCACAAAATAACAAAAAGCAAACTTTCCCATCTCTCTCCTACTGCCCAGGCTTAAGCCCTTTCCATGTAACCATGTATTATGAAATGAGTATGAACAAAATTAATTTTTCAAAGCAAAGAAGACCATGCCTGGGGGAAAGCCATGAGTGTCCTGACAGTATTTGAGCAATTGATATGAAATTATCTGCACACATCACAAATTAATGTTTTGACCTTCTGCTGATGTGAGAAATTCAAGCATAATAGCAAAATCTGTATTTGCTGTCTTCTGAACATTTGCAACAATTACTCCTAATAGACTGAATAAACCCTGTCACACCATTCATATACAGACAAAATTTATCACTGACACTGTTTTCAGTTCTACCTAAGGAAGTATCTCACTGATAGACACCCAGCATTCAACATAATGTGAATTCATTGAAGAAAGCAAGTCTACAATCTAATAACTTTAAGGGGAATAATTCTCAACATTTTCTGCTATTTGGAAAAAAAAATGTTTAGGTACTTGTAATCTGGTAACTATGCTGCATATATTGGGTATAGATAATCTGCTAACTATTCAATGGCCATGAAATTCTAATCCGAATTACCTGGTTTGTTGTGAATCTGGTCTCGTGGCCATTCCACCACTGACACCTCCCACTGATCAGACCTCTTGTTTCCAAAAGAATCATGGACCCATGCACTGTAGTCATGAGGTGTTGGGTGACAGGTTGGACTTGATGATCCTTGAGGTCTTTTTCAACCTTATTGATTCTATGATTCTATGATCTGAGCCCTCAAATTTGCACAGACAAGTACCATGCAACACAGAGTACAGAGCAAACAGACTACTAAAATACAGCTCACTTACTTTTATTAACTTTTACCATCACAGTTCGCTCAGAAATGAGACAGAAAAGACTTCTCTTCTAAATTATCTACATGTTAATTCCTGTATCTTGGAGTCCTTGATTTTGAGTGTCATTAATGTTTAACACACAAATCTGGGAACACAGTTAAACTCAGCAGTCTAAAGGACTGACATGTTAGAGATTGTACACACTGCCATTTGTCCAGCACTCTGCATTATATGGTTTACACATATATACCCCACAGTTCAGGAGAGGAACCTTCAATTCTCTGGTACCAGGAGCTGGGATTTCCAAGAACAGAAATGATATTAACAATTATCTTAATAATATTAACATTAATGCCTCTATCTGCCATTGTTCTCTGTCTAGGAAGACTCTTGGCTGCAAAGCCCATAACGCTGTCTCCCTGCTATCAGATATATGAAAGCTTCACAAGGCTTCCTTTCAATTTCATAGAACAGGAAAAGATTTCCCTAGTAATCAGATCCAGTCTCATGCTCTGGCAGGCAACCAGGTCATGTAGTTCTGCTTAGAAATGTAACAAGCTTAAAATCAGTTACGTTGTTTGCCCCAGTGCTTTAATGGAAAGGCAGATTCAGCACATACCTGAATTATTTAGAAGCTACAAAATGATGAGCCATAATAGGGAAAACACAAAAGAGTCACTGTGCAGCTCTGTTGCAAATGTCAGACAAGAACTAATCTAGATAAGGAAAAGATATATCAAAATTTGCCTACTGTTTCCTTTTTAATTTTCAGAAGAATCTGTCCTCCAAGTTACTTCATGCCACAGGCTGACCTGTGCCAGCACAACAGAGTCAAAGCAATGCACAAGCACGAAATGGAGGAAGCATCACCTTAAGATGGTATTGCAACCAGATACAAGTTAAAGCCAGAAGCTCACAGTGGTCACTATACAAATGAAATGCAGTTTCCTAGACCATTGACCTCTTATCCACTTTCTGTATCATGTTTCTTACAAATATTCAGTGTGCTATAATCTGGGCCTGATCTTTAGCCATAAACATCCACTGAAATCAGAAGCCTTTGTTTATTCACATCGTGCCATCAATACTTTTACCACCCTGAAGTAAAATACTTCAGAGTACATTCACATTAGCAGAAATTCTAACATGCTGCAACAGGTCCATTATGCTTATTTCATCATATCTAAATATATTTCAGACAGCTTCATTTTCTCCAGAGAATGTTTTCCTTCTGTGCTTGGAAGGTAAACTTAAATATACTAAAAGCTTTGCCTTCAGCAAAGATGCTTTCAGAACAGGAATACTCATCATTCAAATAAATGATAATGGTTTTCTCCATCAACCTGTTCATTTACCCATGCCACATATTTATTGATGCATTTCTCCTTCTAAGCAAGGTTGAGTAGAAATCTACATTCTAATTAACATTTTTCATATGTCTGTGCTCTGATTAAAACTAAATAGCAACAGAGAAATTTGCATTAATCGTTCAAAACTAAGGTGTAATTGCTCTACAGTGATTAGGAATGGCTTTTAATTTGGGTCTCTTTGACAATTGTTACAGCTACTGAATAAAAGGAGGCTTCGTTCTGAGAAGGGAATTCCTTTTGAAATATTTTAATCTGGTAAGAATGTAAAAATTTAGCAATGTGTTGTGTGTCATTCACTGCATTGAATGCATCATCTCTCTCTCTCTCTCTCTTTTTTTTAGCAGAAATATTTGTTATTTCTCATCAGGTGCCAGAAGCAGCTTTTTATCCCTTATCCTGACCTTTGGTATATCTGGGTGGGGTTTTTATTAATACAGCTGGGCATAGCAGTTGCAACAGCAATTAGCTTTCCAAACTATATATACTCAATTAAAAGTATAACTCACCAGTTGGAATGATGGATATTCACTACAATGGCTCAAAGAAGTGCTAGTTAAAAATGCAGTACTTTATTGTTAAAAGGACTTTAAGTTCCAGGTGTAAAGGTAATCCATTGAGTCCATCTTTACCTACAGCAAAGGAATGCCATCCATCCTTGGTTTTGTCTCCATAGTAGGCTTGCTACAACAGTTTTTGCCAAGGCTTATGCTGACAGACCCAGAGTGAATCTTAACAGTTCTAGTATTGTGAGTTATGCTAGGAATCCAGAACAGGGATGCAAGAAATATACATGGCTGTTGTAGCTATTGGAATGTGTTCCTTTAAAAGCTACTCTTAAGATTACAGCACTATTGTCATCCACTAGGGTGTCTAAACACTGGCATATAATCATTCTGTATACCATGTAATATTACTTGATTGTTTTGTATTTCAAATGTCAGTTTCTGACAAAGTATTTATGAAGTATTATCATCAAGCAATTATCTACTGAAGTGAGTGTTCAAAACATAATAATTATGACTACATCTACATTAGCACTTTACAGAATTACAGAATTGTCAGGGTTGGAAGGGACCTCAAGGATCACCCAGTTCCAACCCCCCCTGCCATGGACATGGACCATTTCCACTCAGTCAGGTTTTCCAGGGCCATATCCAGCCTGGCCTTAAAAACTTCCAGGTATGGGGCTCCCAAAACCTCTTTGGGCAACCTGTTCCAATGTCTCACCACCCTTATGGTGAAGAGCTTCTTCCTGATGTCTAATCTAAATCTCCCCTCTCCACTGGCAACTGAATCTCCCACTGCAACTGAGTCTTTAGTCTTAAATCCTTAGTGGACAAACAGCCATAATGCTGCTCGGATTGTGCAGTGATCATGCTGATTTATGTGGAGTAGATGCTAAATGCTGCTAGGATAAACTTCCACAGCTGATGAATGTTATCCATGCATTACCATGGAAATTACGGTGGGATTATACTCCTTAGCCTTTTCTACCCATGACATAGAATCATAGAATTGTTAGGGTTGGAAGGGACCTCAAGGATCATCTAGATCCAATGCCCCTGGCTGCAGCCAATGATGGGTGTTCAATTTTAGCTCTCTGCCAAATTCTTCCTTTGTTAGAACTGAAAGTGTTGAATCCTGCCAATGAACATGAACCTTCTAGCTGATAATTTCCATTCTGTTTGTGCAAAGATAAGTGAATCTACATAAAGCTTGGATGACAAAATATCATAATTTTGTGGTTTATTATCCACAGCCCTAAAGTGATCTAATTATGACTAAAAATTTATTGCAAAATGAACTATTACACTCTTGTCAGTCTATGAATTCTTGTACAGTAATCTTTGATAAAGCCTGCAATCCAGAAAGAACAAGTTAATACCAGCAGCAGCTTTTGGGCCATGGATAGCTATTTTTGGAACTGCTGCATGAAATAAAACAAACAAGAAAGGCTTTGGGAGGCATCCTTTTTTTTCCCCATTCATCACAGAAAAAAGATTGAAATTCACTGATCTTTGCTCTCACATACATCCCATGATATACCTGTCTCAAAATGTATAAGCAAGCTACACAGCAAACCATTCCACGTGATGACATAGTCCAGATTAGTTAGCATAAGTAAGCATCTAAGTATAGCACAACTATACTGAGATCAATGAAGTCAATATTTTTCACATGTAGATTTCATAGGGAGCAGAATACTTTTTGTCTGCAGAGACTTGTGAGAAAAACTTTAAGGATTATATACATTATGTAGAACTAGGAACATGTGAAAGACAGAACTAGAAGAAATGACATGAATAAGGAATAAGGAAATGGCAGGTGTCAGTGGCATTGAAATCAACAGGTCGTCTGAAATCATGGCACAGGTCTACATACAACTTCAAGTCGCTCAGAGCAGGAATACAAACAGCAGACTATACCCAGAGAAGAAAATCTTGCCTGTGAGCAGATCTGCAGAATTCCCTGATGACACTCACAGAGGAGAGACTGGATAAAAAGGTTAAAAGATCACCATCATTGTCAGCTACCCGAAGGCACAAAAGGTGCATCTAAAAACCAAGCACATGGTTGCTAAATAAAAACAGCCTATGAAACCTAATGAATGAGATCCTCCATTGTTGATATCCTTTCTGCTGTTGCAGGCAACGCTACCCAGACTACTTAGACAACGTTAAAGGATATAATATTTCCTTTATTTATAAACTGTATGGCAATGTTAATAAAGATATGATGTACGGTTAGAATCTATTTACAGTGGGAATGTACAGTATTTGGGCAACTATAATAATTTAACAATTTTATGCAAACAGGGAAGAATATAACAGCAAGAGAATACCCTGAGAGCAAAATGGTGCTCGACCACAGGGAGGGGGGACTCGACAAGAACCGTGAAGCCAAAGAGGCAGTGAATTATTTACTCACAACTAGTTGTACCCAAGTAGGGAGTGGCACTGTTGTGTATTAGAGGCTTTGGGGTGTTCATGCACCAGGCACAGCGGGTTGCCGGCAGGAAGGCCACGGGGTCTCGATGGCTGGTCTGGCTTCAGCAGACGGCGGGCTGTTAACGACGCTATCACAATGGGTGCTTGCTTTGTCCTGGGTGAATTGTGACATGGCAAAATCCTGGTCGCAAGGGGAATCAGGCTTGGCTCTGACTCCTAAGCTTGTGGCTTCTCTCGTAGCTTGTGGTGTGTATGCCCATGGCTTTATCCCAGATGCTGGACTGGGCAACTTGAGGCTATGCAACTCGAGACAACTTCAAGCCAGACAAAGTCCAAGCAGGTTTAAGCAGGCAAGGGCTGAACAAGAGTTGAGCAAGGCAGAGGCGACTAGAAATCAGCCTGTATATAAATTTTGCCTCAGATTCAATTGGGCCAATAGGGCAAGTAAAACCAGCATATGGTTACCCAATGGGAACGGGTTCTGCCAGGCTGTGGCCAGAACACATGCCCTTACCATAGATACAGGGTTGTTTACCAGACACACATGGTCCTGTCCTCTTTGTTCCTTTTCCAGTGTTACCCTGGCTTTCTGCAGGAAGGATGGGGGGAAGAGGGACCATGTTTAGACACCTTAGGGTCTGTCTGGGTTTGTGCTGGGGCTGTTTGACCCTACCATGGCATACAAACATGTTACATGTAAGCATAAAGAAATTAGTATGAAAGCATGAGAAAATGTGTCTGCAATTCTCTAAAAGAATAGGCATGAGTAAAGAATCCTAGTTCTGTTTAAAATAAAAGCTTCTCTGCCTGTGCAGCATGCAGTCAGTTTTGTTATACTAGCTATAATGTTGCTTTGTCTGTCAAGTGTCTGCAGCTATTGGAAATGTATTACACAGGATGCAGCAGCAAGTTTTTGAAGAAAGTCAGAGAAGAGCATGGAACTCATCTGTAGAATTTATTACATTTCTCTTCTTTGTTAATATTTCTTTATCATTAATTTGTACTCAAATAGTTGAAAATGTACAAAGTGACAAGATAATTTTATTAGTTATTAGGTTGGGGTTTTTTTATTAGATTCTGTTACTGTAATTACAAGCATATATTACCAACAGAAAACCTCTGTCCTCTACAAGCAGTAACAGTCTTCATAGGTCAAACCATAAAATGCACTTGAGTTAAATTGGATAGAGAGTCAAAGGACACTTGAAACAAACAAATAAAAGTGCCTTCATTTTTATTTCCTAAATTTAACGATATCACATGGCATTTCCCTGCACAGCCATTTATTATTTTTTTTGGCAGTTCTTCAATTTAAGTATGGAAGAGGCAGAAAGTGCCATTTAAAGTTTTAAAGGCCTTTTTCTAAAGCCGATAAGGGTGAAAACAAACTCTCCCCATTACTCATATCTCTTGTTGCTAAGTTCGAGATAACTTGAAAGTGATATATTCGACAGAAGAATATAGATTAAAGAAGCAGCTGAAATAATGTATATGAGCTAAGAAGAAAAATTGGTGGGTTTTGAAAAATCCAATAGCATTGCTATACGGTTGCAACATTTATCTGAAGTGCCATCAGAGAGCATTCTTCCTTCTTCAACCCCAAAAATATTCATGACAATCAAAAATAAACAAAGAGATAAACTTTTGGTTTCAAAAACCCACTATGATACATATCTGAATACATGGTAATAAGTTGGATTTCCCTGGATAGGAAGAGGAATAAAAAAACCAACTCTTTCCAGTATTTGACATATTTAGAAATTGGTTTGAAGGTTGTTTCATCACATTAGAATAGGCTAAGGTGTTGTTCATTGTTTCAGTTCAGATTAAAATAAATACATAAAATAAAGCCACTCATCCATTTTCCATTGAAACTTATGTAGGCCCAAGAGCAATGAGCTGACTGGCACTTCAGTGTGAAGGCTTCGTGCTGTTTGTTATGCAGAAAGGCTACTGGAACACTTTTGTCAGAGACAGCTATAAGCTGCCAAACAAAGATTAGCAATCATGGCAAAATATTGCATATCCCAAAAGTCAAGGACATTGTGACTTTTTTGACAAATGGGACTCATTTCAGTTTTAAATGACACCGAAGCACTGAGAAGTTTTGAGGTTTGATTGCATCTTAATGCAGAGAAAGAGCAGAGTTTCTTTATCTTATTATAATGAACTTCTATTCATAATTCATATTTTTAAATATTTTAATAGATTACATGCTTTAGAGCCTACCCAAGCAAACTGGAAAACCACAGGGTATAGAAGCATCCTCACTACAACACAACAGTAGCAAAGAAGATTTCATAGTTCCCTGAGCAATGAAGTCTTGCCTCAGTAAAATTTTATGTACCCTTTACCCTCACACATAAGGGAATTTGTATCAAGAAACTATTCATGACATACTCAAAGACTCTGTACCAGCTTAGCTTCATAGTCTTCTCTCTGGAGTGTCCAAATGCTTAAAATTACGTGAAAGTGTAAAATCTTCTCTGTAAGGAATAAAAAGGGCTTGGCCTAAAGAAGTCTTTAGGGAGTAACAAGAAGCTGCATCACAGTAGTGAAATCCCAAGTTAAGTAAATAAAACTGACAACTTTAATTTAATTCATTTATGAAAAAAAAGTATTTGTCACTGATTCATTGAGATGAGCATAGTTCCATGGGCTGGGAAAGTAGATTGCCAAGGACAGGCAATCCTGACACCCCTAGAAAAGATAAAGAAGCTGTAACATCGTCAACGGCGTGGTGATTTTATGTTCAGGATCTCCTGTAAAGATGATCATAGATTCATAGAATCATAGAATTGTTAGGGTTGGAAGGGACCTCAAGGAGCATCCAGTTCCAACCCCCCTGCCATGGGCAGGGACACCTCACACTAGATCAGGTTGCTCAGAGCCACATCCATCCTGGCCTTAAAAACCTCCAGGGTTGGGGCTTCCACCACCTCCCTGGGCAACCCATTCCAGTGTCTCACCACCCTCATTGGGAAGAACTTCTTCCTAACATCCAGTCTGAATCTACCCATTTCTATTTTTGTTCCATTCCCACTAGTCCTATCATTACCTGACACCCCAAAAAAATCTCTTCCCAGCTTTCTTGTAGGCACCCTTAAGATACTGGGAGTCCACAATTAGGTCTCCTCAGAGCTTTCTCTTCTCCAACTGAACAGCCCCAAATCCCTCAGTCTGTCCTCATAGGAGAGGAGCTCCATCCCTCTAATCATCCTTGTGGCCCTTCTCTGGACATGCTCCAGCACATCCAGATCATTCCTGCAATAGGAGCTCCAGAACTGGATGCAGTACTCCAGGTGGGATCTCACCTGAGTGGAGTAGAGGGGGAGAACCACCTCCCTCGACCTTCTGGCTATGATGGTAGAAGTCTGAAGTTTACAGACCTGAAGTTTCAGCTTATTAGGTTTTTACTCCAGTGAAGGTACTGGCACATGTTGGAGTTCACCACTCTTATTAGAGGAATGGTGACATCTGGTAGATTTACTCTCAGATGATTTGACAAGATTGGCCTACCTTCTATCTATCCTCACCTGGAAATGCCTTATAAAATGATACTGATTATAAAGCATTCTCTGTAGATGTGGAGAAAGTCACAGAAGGTGTCTGGATGTTTAACATCCTAATGACAAAGCTACAGGCTGTTCTGGATTTTAAAAACGTTTCAGTTCTATCCTAATTCAGAACTTTGCAGCTGTTCTCTAAGAACCTCTCTGTGATCTCTCACTTTCTTTATTCACTCTGCTTTTATCTGTACAGAAAAGGATCTTTAGAAGACTTTCATCAGAATGTCCCCTTCAGTATTTCTGTTCCTATCTGTAGTGGGAAACTCACAGTCATCTTCCTCCTGAGTGGATGAAAAAAGGTTGAAAGAGAGAAGGTATAAAGTGAAGAGGGGAGAAAAGGACTTGTTATCAAATTGCAAAAGAAAAAGTTGTAGCTGACAAAGTTGAACTCATTTGACTTTTATTAAGGCAGTAGATTCTAACTCAAAGAACTTTCTGGTTTTCTTTATTTAATGCTTTGCATTAATCCATACACCAAAACCCAAAACCTTTATTCTATTAATTGTTTTTATTTTAAAGTGGGGTTTAGTATTTATTCTGTTAAGACATTGTTGAAAACATGTAAAGTACTCACATTGTGTGAATAAGAAGGCAGATGTAATTGCCAAAAATGTACACCAGCTTACATGCTAGTCCCAAGGAGGGAAAATCAAGGGGGGATCGATTTGCACAAAGATGCAAAACAACCATACCTTGGCAGAAATAGTCCACATTGTTCTTCCATATTGGCAGCTGAGGTCTGTGGAAAATGGATCTGCTAATTTTTAGCCTTCATATAGAACTTTTTCTTGCAAACACTTCAAAAAGTACAGTAAAATCATTTAATTAGCCCAAATTAGATAAAACAAGAGAACAGACTAGAAAGATGATTAGAGGAATGAGGGTATGTACTACGTGTCTGTTAGAACAGTTTACCTCCTATAAATTTACATTTTTATTGGACCAACATTAAGAATTTGAAGAAATTAAAGGGAAGGGAACATTTTGGGGGTTTTGGAAGTCTCATAAGGAGATTTATTTTTAAGTTTCAGTAGATTAATGGGAACAAGAAAACCAAATGCTTTTTGAAGCATACATTTATGGAGAGGTTATAGGTCATAATTGTTATTAGGCAATAAATCTCTTAGAGTACTCTTCCCTAAATCTCCAGATATACTTAACTGATCAGAAGTACTATTGTTATGTTTTCCTTTCTTTGAAATCCTACAATAAATCTGTGTCAGAAAGAATATTTAAACACCTGTTTATAGTCTAAAGAAAGGTTTTATCTATAAGCTGGAAGACAAAAAGTGTGGAGTTTTTGGTACAATTGCTACCAGTTGTTCTGTTTATGGACAATATTTTCTTTTGCACTCATGTCATTCACAGAATTCCCCATGGCATCAGTGTAGTAATGATACAAGAATTTTAAATGCAATTTTGGTCGTCATTTTCAGAGCAAGTCAGAGAGAAGCAGAAAGACGATGCTCCAAGGACATCTGCACAACTGCAAAACAGAAGCACATATGAGGGTTCTGTCCCAGCTCAGCCCTTCGCAGATCTATGCCTGACTGCAGCCTCCAAATTGTGAGAGAAGGTCTAAGTACTTAAGCTTTTAGAATAGACCCACAGCATAAAGGGTTTATGAGTATTCAGGTAAGTAAACATGCAGGAAAGTACACCATTAAACAAGAATTTCAAGAAGTGCCATAGACAAAGACTAGTTTTCCTTCATATTTCTGTTCAATTTTAAGCGAATGCTGGCAAGACCTTTATGTGAACTCACACTAAAAGACATCAAAGAAGTAGCAGAAGAGATGTTTTGAGTACTATAAAAGCTTGAGATGATATTTCACAAGCATTTATAATCACTCCTGCTCTCAAATGTTATGTTTATAATGCAGTGATTTTTTAGTAGCTGAGTGGCTCATATCCTGCACCTTGATACTTAATTTCCATGACAATGTAAAAGTCTCTTGAAATTTCTGCCACTGACATTTCAGTTGAAAATATCAAACAAGTTCAGTTCAAAGAGGCAAGGGAAGATTGGGAGAAGAGAAAGAACTCACAAAATAAGTAAGATCATAATGGATTGTAAATTATTTGTTGAGGAAAACATTCTTAGGAGACAATCTAAGCCATTTGTACTATACTTTAAAAACTATAAGCTGAACATTATTTCAAACTACATAGCCCAAGATGTTTTTGTGCACTCATCAGTAAGTATGTCATGGCTAGAGTTAGTTTTTATGTACAGTATGTTTTCAATATGGAGGAGCAGAGAACTGAATCATTGTTGCATGACCATAGAACATGGTCCTTTTTCAACCTTGTCTTATAATCTTCCTTATGAAAAATAAGTGGTCTCACTAGGTAACTTTGGCATGGAAGTCATTGCCAAGCAACTTTCAAGGCTCCCATCAAAATGCTCTCACTGGTAAAAATCCTTTAGAACTTGAGATTAGCCTGCCAAGAATACTGGAAAAGGGGTGAAAATAAAGTGCAGGATTTTTAATATGACATTGAGGTGCGATGCATATTTCCTGTGCTAAAACCATAGGAAATTCTTCTGAAAGTTTATTATCATTTCAAGATTAAGACCTGCAAATTCTCCCCTACTTCATACTGCTTCAGTCATCATTTCTTTGTAACAATGATCACCTACTTCACTAAGTATAGCCCAGTCTAAAATAGAGTTGCTTTTGACTATCTTTCTTGTACCACAAATACTCCATTCTTTCACTTCAGTAATCCTCTCTTGGTGTAGCAGACACTTAACAAAAGTTTCCATGCATCAGAAATACAACCAAGATTTAGATTAAGGGGTCTAGATTTCCTCTTATTTGGTGCCCTATGATTTCCACTTCATAAGGCAGACACTGTTTTTCCTTGGTGTCTTCAGCAATGCATTCTGCTTCCTTGTTTAAGTTTCCATAAAGTGGTATCATTACAATAACCTCCATACCATGGAACCAGAAGCTAAGCTCTCTGACTGTTGCAAAGATAAAGGCTTGCCTTCTGCAAGGCATTTCTGCTAGTGTCATCCTGCCAATTTCATCCATTATCTCACAGTCCTAGAAATCTTCCAATTACTCTAAAATACTTAAGACAGAATCTTGTCCTAAAGATTCATAGTTTAAATAATCTAACAGGTATATTTTTTATCCTCCACAGATGAAGGATTTAATCATCAGTGAAATTAAGACTCACACAGGCAAGCAAAAGAAAAAAAAAAAAGGGGGGAGGGAGTGGAGAAGGGAATGCTATAGAATACCTCTATGCTAATACGAATTAGATTGGTCCCTTCCTTAACCTGAGTAAAGTGTTTCACACAACTTGGCTAGCAAAGGCTGCAATTGTTTCTTTACCTGAAACCCTTCACACACTGTACACCTCTGACATAATTGGTCTGTGTAGGTTTGGGTGTTAATGTAACTTTATACTCCTAATTTTTAACAAATATATCTGCAGAGAAATAGCTGACATCTGATCTTGGTTGTTATAACACTGATACAAATGTTAACTGAGGAACTTAAAAATCAATGCATGAGTGCATCTTCAGGTAATATAGAATAGGATAGGATAGAATAGAATAGAATAGAATAGAATAGAATAGAATAGAATAGAATAGAATAGAATAGAATAGAATAGAATTAACCAGGTTAGAAGAGACTTTTGAGTCCAACATATCATCCAACACCATCTAATCAACTAAACCATGGTACCAAGAGCCCCATCCAGTCTCTTCCTAAACACCCCCAGGGATGGTGACTCCACCACCTCCCTGGGCAGCCCATTCCAATGGCCAATCACTCTTTCTATGAAGAACTTCTTCCTAACATCTAGCCTAAAGATCCCCTGGCACAGCTTCAGGCTGTGTCCTCTTGTTCTGTCTGTGCAAATTAAAATGGACAGAAAAAAATATACAGAGATTAAAGAACACATAAAAATCAAGGGATGAAAACAGTCAAATAAAAAAAGAAGTCTACTACAAAAAAAAAATAAAATCACAACACAACCCCCCCACCAACCCACAAAATAAAACACATTGGTTACCAATATGAATGAAATACAACCATTTCAATGCCATAAAAGATTAGCCCTCAGGGGAAAAAAATAGAACTTTTTTCCCAAACTTGAGCATTCAAGTCATTCAAGTCATACAAACTAACTGGAAAAAGAAAAAGGTGTAATTCCTTCACCTGCTAAAACAAGACCTTATTTAGAGTAATGTGAAGCATAATCCATTTCTGAAAACTTTTCTGGTTTTAGATTAATTTATCTGGCAGAGTGAAGACCTATCAGAATCAGAAGTCATGGCTGTTTATATTCATTCACGATTTTCTGACACTTCTTATGAAAGATTCAGAGTCAACTCAGCATCCAGGCTAAATTTCAAGTGCAGTAATTACATACTGCCTCCTTAAATCACCAAGCGCCACTGTCGGCAGCTGAGCTACTGTTAAGATTCATATGAATGTGTCCATACTTCTGCAGTGAGAGACATGACATAAATTTCTATTTTAATCTTGTAATAGCCACTAAGAGGCATGATGTTGTTGAAGTTCTCTCAGTGCAGTACTTTGAGATTTCCACGTGCACGAGTTTCCACAAGTCATTAAAAAATCCTAATTCAAGGGTAGCTGGTTACTTGAAAGACTGGCACGCTCTGGTGAAGGATTTTGAGGGAAGGGAAAAGATAGAGGTGGCTGTGTCATCTTAGATGAAAAGCTGGGGGTGTAATCTTAAGCAATTCTTACATCCACCTGCAGAAAGAAGGATTTATTAACTGTCTTTCCATAGAGGTTTTTAAAAAGGAAAAATGCAGCTATTTGAAATAACCATTATGTCCAGACAAAGACTTGGTTTATGCCATATGTGGCTTAAGACACAGCAAGAATCAAGATACTGCAGACTTACAATAAAGAGTCTCAGCTACATCACTGCAAAACACAGCACTATGCAGGATGTTCCAGGAAGAATTAATTCCAGATCAGCCAGACCAAATAGACTCAATTAAATCTCATGTGAAATCTCATTTTACTGTATCCAAGTGATGGTGCAGGCAATTATTCCCTTTCTGTAAGTAGCTAGCAAAATTTAAGGTAGCAGTAAGGAAGGTATGGCTCAGATTAGCAACCCAGGTTCTAGGGAGAAAGCTTGTGCACTCTCAGTTAATTGTTACTGTTATTTGTTACTGTTATTTGGTACATAGACGAGCTCTACCAGCTAGTTATTGGCCCAAAACCACAGTAAAGCCACATTTTAGCTCAGCAGTAGGAGATAATGGCACTACCTATTGCCTAGGTAACAGCTGAAGAGACACCTCTGCACATTCATACTTGTTCACTGCAACAAAGTCATGATTATACTCTTTAGAGTTATTATTATTATCATTCTCTTCCTGGGGCGCATAAACTATATTTAATCCAAAGTATAAAGGAAGCTCCAATTTTGTTTTCCATACTTAGAACTACCTCTTCTAACACCAAAGGAGTCACACTGATTTAATATACCATCAAACAGGTAAGTTTTCCTGAACTTGCACATTTCTGCTGCTGTATATAATCAAAGTACTGCACATCATAAATAATATTTATTGACAGAAAATGTAGCTGTTGTATATTCAAAAAGAAGCTATCAGTCAACGTTGCCTTAGTTAGATGCTGTAGACAGATTGATAATCTCTACCATTTCCTAGAGCTAATTATGCTTCATGACCTTTCGAGTTCTTAGAATGTCAAGAAACTTTTAACTGTCCTCAGTTTTCTGCAAATGAGTCAGGTTAGAATTAGTGATTAACAGCTGGTAATTATAAGGGCTATAAAAATGCAAACTCATCTGCTGCACGTGGTTAAGACAGAGCAGGTTCTTACAGCATGAATATCTATACAGAACTGTTTCCTGAGGCATCCTCATAATCCTTTAGGAAACACAGATGAGGTGAAGGTGTTTATGAGAAAGCTCTTGGTTAGGAAGATAATAGCCTAGAAGGTGCTTTCTACAGTTTCTAGTGGGTTTTGTTTGTTTTCTTGCAAATATCATAGCTTTCTTAAAAAAAAAAACAAAAAACAATCAAACAACTTCTTAGACATAATTAGGGGTTGTGTCTTGATTACTTTGAAAAGGTCTTTCAAATCTTAAATGTCTAATGGACATAAACTTTGACTGTAAAGTATACAAATTAGAATTTAAGTCCTTGTTTTTAGTTTCCAGTATTGTTCAGCTTATTTAAAAGAAAGAGAGAAAGAGAGAAAGAGAGAAGAGAGAAAGAAAGAGAGAAAGAGAGAAAGAAGGAAAGGAAGGAAGGAAGGAAGGAAGGAAGGAAGGAAGGAAGGAAGGAAGGAAGGAAGGAAGGAAGGAAGGAAGGAAGGAAGGAAGGAAGGAAGGAAGGAAGGAAGGAAGGAAGGAAGGAAGGAAGGAAGAAAGAGAAAGAGGGAGGGAGGGAGGGAGGGAGGAAAAAAAAAGCCTTTTAGGCATGTTCCTGGTGATGTATGCACAGAGTCCTTATTCTGTTATTTCTGTGTACAACTACCTGAAGGAAGGTTGCAGCCAGGTGGCGGTTGGTCTCTTCTCCCAGGCAACCACCAACAAGAGGATGCAGTCTCAAACTGCACCAGGGGAGGTTTAGGCTGGATGTTAGGAAGGAGTTCTTCACAGAAAGAGAGATTTGCCATTGGAATGGGCTGCCCAAGGAGGTGGTGGAGTCACCGTCACTGGAGGTGTTTAGGAAGAGACTGGATGGGGTGATTGGTGCCATGGTTTAGTTGATTAGATGTGTTGGGTAATAGGTTGGACTTGATGATCTCAAAGGTCTCTTCCAACCTGGTTAATTCTATTCTATTCCATTCTACTCCACTCTACTCTATTCCACTCCTATTCTATTCTATTCTATTCTATTCTATTCTATTCTATTCTATTCTATTCTATTCTATTCTATTCTATTCTATTCTACTACAAGCCCAACTTCTGACAATGCAAGCACTCTATTTTCCTTGCAAGTGCTTATGTCCAAATATTATTATTGTAGCTATTATTTTTTAACTGTGACTAACCAAACTAAATGCTAAACCAAAGGCTGTGGATGCAGTCTACCTGGACTTCAGCAAGGCCTTTGACACTATCCCCCACAGCAAACTGTTGGCCAAGCTGTCAGCCCATGTCTTGGACAGCAACACTCTGCGATGGGTTCGGAACTGGCTGGAGGGCTGAGCCCAGAGGGTGGTGGTGAGTGGTGCCACATCCAGCTGGCGGCCGGTCACTAGTGGTGTCCCCCAGTAGGCCCCATCCTCTTTAATATCTTCATTGATAATCTGGATGAGGGGATTGAGTCAATCATCAGCAAATTTGCAGATGACACCAAGTTGGGAGCAGGTATTGATCTGTTAGAGGGCAGAAGGGCTCTGCAGAGGAACCTCAACCGACTGGACAGATGGGCAGAGTCCAACATGATGGCATTCAACAAATCCAAGTGCTGGGTGAAGTTGCAGCTTTGAAAAGTTTTAAATTCACTGCTCTTGAGTTTGCACGCACAGACAGATTAACAGCAAGAACACTGCACTGCAGGTGGATTGGTAAAAGCTGTAACAGGTTTGTGTGGCAGAAGAAAAGCTGTGTTTATTCTGAACTGCTCTGGCCTTTGCAATATTTTCTGCTACAGTCATCGTGTAAGTAGAAACCAAGCACTGGTGAAACTTGTTAGAACATGACCTCAGCTACAGACAGAAAGTAAAATAAATTCAAGCTATCATCAGGATAATATAGGGTAGAGAAAGGTAGGTTTTGAACATGGTTGGATAAATTAATCTCCAGCTTTCTTATTTACCCTAGAGGTTTAGGTTTGTACAAAGCAACAGTCCAAATATGAAAATAAATCACATTTTCTGTAAAATAAAAAAGCTTACATAAAGCTTTTACTCAAATTAAGCTGCCAGTACTGAGGTTTGGATGTGATCCAACTGTTCATTTTACCTACTTGATTGTTATTTAGAAGTCACTGGCTTTTTGTTCAGCTAGAAGAAACAGCTAGGTTAATTGTTGCTTTGTTCCTCAGATTTCTTCTCCAAATTTTCAATTAAATGTTGTTTTTTAAAGTGCTTTTTTGAGTTAGATTTGGCTTTCAACTTGGACTTCAATCTGTATCTCAACTCAAATACTGAATTTGCCTATTAAAATGAAATTAGATTTGGGGGGGGTGTGGAAATAGTCTTAGAAATAAAACAGTTAATCATGGTCTTAGCTGCATTCTTTTCAGTTCAATTGTATTTTAATTCCCAAATGTTAACAGGATCGCTGATAGCGTTTGCCACTGGAGTTCAGCAGTTCAGGAGTAACTCAGGGTCCAGGAGGTCACAAAACAAAGGCAAATGACATTGCTGTGATGTCATCTCTAAGTGCAAAATGAGGCTGCAAGGCAAAGGTAAAAAAGAATAATGAAAACTTCATTTTTCTTGAAACCAGTCTTGTTACAGCAGGATATATAAAAATCTGTTCTGCTATTATTTAAATACTAACACACATTTACAGCAGCTTGTGTGAAATAATAGGCATTCCCTGTGGGGCAAATAAAACCCTAGAGCTCTGTACCAAAATGTTTAACACCAGTAGGAGCAATAACATTTGAGAGGAATATGTGTTTTCCAGTTTTTAAGATTGTCACATCCTAAAGTGCCTGAAAACGTTCAATTATCTTTGCACAGTTTATTCTGTTGCTTCTGCTGTTGCTGTTCACAGGGTTTGATTTTGGTTTCATGCATTTTTTCCCCTACCCTGCAATACAAAATGAGAGGAAACCACATATCTCTGGATGCTGTTGAATTCTCCACACAGTGTTGACTAATTACTGAATGCATAAAAGGACGTCTCTTCAATGTCATGTCTATTGTCATTTAAAAAAAGATTTAACTCATACATGGAACTCTTTTTAATCTCTAGATAAAAAGTATTACAAAATAAAAGCACATATAAACATCTTCTCCACAAGGAGTGATGGAAAGATACAATTATTTGCTCAAGGTAGCATGCTGAGAATACAAACCTGGTTTCTTAATTCCCATTATTTGTTAAAAAATCCAAAGGTATGCTTTCAAAAACGTTGCTTTTTCTTGACTTGTATGACTTCATTCTTTTCCCTGCTGTCACATAAGCTCACTGTGCCAACAAGTGAGGAAAGTGAGCTTGAAACTTTTTCTGGTATCTCTCTGAGTGAAGGAGATACTGCACTTACTCTTAATGGAGTCTACAGATAGTTCAAACTCATCTCAAAATTACTTAATGTGTTCTGAAATGTGTTATTCCTCCAACAATATTCATTTGGACAACTGATATATATCTAGCAGCAGGAAAGCATCATCTTTTAGAAATCAGCAGTACCAAATGTCTGTAGTAACAGATCTAAGGTATTCTATCCCATAGCATCAAGACCAACATCTTGAACTGTGATCATATATGACACACAGAGAGGAGGAAACTACAGGTCTGCTCAAGTCCTGTTCAGAGGTCTTCTCATGAGCTGATCACCCTTTAAATACAGGGGGGACAATACTTCCTACAGCTACTCTCCCTGCTCCCTAGTTGTCGTATATATAAAATATGCCTTCTACCCAGCACCCGAAATTATCAGGAGTACTATCTAATGCCAGCTTTGGCAGGCAACACTGAAATTTGCCTAGCAAATAGTCACATCACAGCTTTGATGTGTATATGCCTGAGAGTCCCATTTTTTACAGTCTGTAACTAGTGTGGGCAGAAACAAAGAATCCCACAAAGTTTGAGATGAGAGGCATACCCTGTAGATCATGCTCAAAGCTTCTGAGTTTGAGCAGGAGTCTGACTGTAGCCATTCATCCCCCTGCTCAATCAGTGCAGGTGCTTAGCTGCTTTTGTTGTGAAGAGTTTTTTCCTTGTTTCCCAGATGTATTTCCTCTGTTGCAATCCTTGACCACTGCCTTTTGGGTTTTTTTGTTCACTTCTAAGAAGTCTGGTGCCACCCTCCCTTATAGTCCCTGTTAAACAGTTGACAGTGACAATAGCACCACTTTTGCCTTTGCAGCTAAGTAAATCCAGTTCCCTCAGCATCTTCTTAGAGAAAGTGCACCTCAATCCTCTTGATAGCTTAGCAACCCTTCTCCAGACTGTCACCACCTTGTGGCATGAGGCTCAAGATGGAACATACCCATTCAGTTAAAGCTTCACAGATGTTGAGTGAAGGGAATAGTCCTACAGCTACATAAGGAGATGGAAAAAAAATAAAACCCTACTACTCAAAATCTTGAGAACATCCTATTAACTGTGACAAGGGAAGATAAAAACTCAGAACCAAGAAGTCCTTGAAGCGAGGGTGCCTGGCAAGTTCCTGACCTTAAATTTTGCATCATATCACTACAGAAAACATACCCAGACTGTATTCAGAGAAGGCAGGTAGTCTTTTGACCATGTGACATAATTTCTGCTTCCCAATTTTAGACATTATGACCATCTTTAATATTAATTCATCTTTGCTGTCTGTTTTTCCCTGGATATTTTCACAGAATCACAGAATCACCAAGGTTGGAAGAGACCTCAAAGATAATCAAGTCCAACCTGTCACCACAGACATCATGACTAAACCACAGCACCAGGTGCCATGTCCAAACCCCTCTTGAACACCTCCAGGGATGGTGACTCCACCACCTCCCTGGGCAGCACATTCCAGTGGCTAATGACTCTCTCAGTGAAGAACTTTCTCCTCAGCTTGAGCCTAAACTTCCCCTGGCACAGCTTGAGCCTGTGTCCTCTTGTTCTGGTGCTGGTTGCCTGGGAGAAGACCAATGCCCTCCTGGCTACAACCTCCCTTCAGGTAGTTGTAGAGAGCAATAAGGTCTCCTCTGAGCCTCCTCTTCTCCAGGCTAAGCAATCCCAGCCCTCCTCATAGGGCTTGTGTTCGAGGCCTCTCCCCAGCCTCGTTGGCCTTCTCTGGACATGTTCAAGAGTCTCAGTGTCCTTCTTAAATTGAGGGGCCCAGAGCTGGACACAGTACTCAAGGTGTGGCCCAACCAGTGCTGAGTACAGGGGCACAATGATTTCTTGATGCATGCCAGGCTGCCATTGGCCTTCTTGGCCACCTGGGCACACTGCTGGCTCATGTTCAGCCATATTCACCAATATAGGGTGTCCACAAGACAGCTAATCTGCTTTTTACAAGTAAATGTGGGATGTGTTCTTTTGTTATTGATCAGCTCTGTCTGGATGGCACTCCTTGTTATAAAAGCTTTAAAATTAGAAGCCTATTCTTTGTAGTGGTATTATATAACCCTTCCCCTTTATCATGTCTAGCTTCTGGATACTCTTCTGAATCCTAGGCAAGGTGTACAAGCCTATTGTCTGTCACATGCAGAATTCAGAATCATGCATCTTATTACTGTTACCTAAATACTTTTGCTGCCATATAAAAGAGGCAGCTTCAGTTCTTTTCTTTTTTTTTTTTAAGTAGGTCTTTCTTAATCCTAAGACAGAGGCTTTCACCTTTGAAGCAAGTAAACAAGAAAAAGAGATTTCTTTTTAAATCTACAGACTGTAAGAGTTTGTTCAGCTTGTAAGACTTTTTAGTTCTCTAATCCTTTATTCTGCTTCTAATGTAATGTGAATTTACAGTCAGTGTTGGCAGGCATTTCTTCCCCCCCCCCCATAAAGTATTATTATGGGAGACTGCATGTATCAAGGAAGAGGTAACAGAATGCTGGGGGGTGTACATTCTTTCAAATCTGGTATGTCTGACTAATAACTTGTTTAGAAATGAAGTTTGAATAAGCTCGTAATACTTTTTAGGGTCGCTAAAGCACAAAGGAGATTAGTCAGACAGGTGCAAACCTAGCTCTGTATTCAAGCCCCTTGATGCACTGATATTACCAGGCTTGCCTGAGGTGGAGGAAAGGACTTCACAGCTGTGCCTGTAATTCTGAGTCTATATGAGATAGCTGTTGCAAGATAGAGCAATTTGAGCCATTTTGTCAGTGAGATGAAGTTTGAACCCCACCGCCCATACCCTCATTTCATTCCTTCTAGAACTAGGAATTTCATTATGCATTCTACAGCACAGGCCTGGATATGCTTGTTGGGTTTTTTTAACACAACATTTGCTTTTGATTTCCTTTTCTCAGAAAGTGTTACACAAAAGAAACTGAGCAGACAAATGGGCATTACAATACTAACTTCGACACAATTACTGAATGAATGCTATGTGTGAGAACTCCATGTAGCTATGCTCTGACTTCAGATTTATTTCTGTAGGGAAAAAGCCTAAAGAGCATAATTTTTTACCTGGAATTGCACACTGACCTGGCCCTAGAATACAAGCATATTCCTTCCAATTTATTTCTTTAGTGAATGTATTGCTTGGGCAGCTGGAGGTCAACATTAGTTTGTGCAAGATCTCAGGTTAAGTAGCCCATTCACTGGAGCCCTCAGCCCCTCTGGCTGAAGCCCCTGCAGTATTTAGAAGCATGACAGCTTTAAGCAAGCTGAGGGCAAAGATTTCCTTTGTCACTGGGAAATTAATTTTGTTGTGCATCAGAGTGTAAAAGTGCCATGAAAACAAACATTGCAAATACATAGGGAAAATGATAATACAAGAGGGCTTTGATGTTTACATTGCATTCACAAAGATCATTGCCCTGTTTTTAGCTAGCTCATTTTAAATAAAATGCATCTTTAGATCTAATTTGGGCAGTTTTGTCTCCTTAGAAATATGAGCAAAACATTCCAAGCTGCCCATATATACGGTGCTCGATATTCTCATGGCTCAAACAGTAAAAATCCTAAATGTCAGAGTTCTTCTAAGCCCCAGGTGAACTATGAGGGAAGAAGAGACAAAAGCTGGGGCTGAGAGATTCTGAAATCCCTACAGGAATTTCTGGCAAGTTTCCTGTTGATTTTGTCATGTTTCAGAATGGAACCTCCTGCTTTGAAAGTGCCAGGACTTTCAAAACTTTGCAGAGCAATGGAAAGGCAACTTCTGCCTTAGTAAAAGACACTGTGAGAGTCCAGGTTAAACAACTCATCCTCTATGCAAAGGGAAAGAAGACTGTATCTGTGAAAAAAATTATTCCCATCAGGACCTGCACTTTACCACATCTTGTAACTCGAGAGTTTGGAATCAGGTAAGGTCAAGTCAAGCTAGCCCCTAGTCCTTAGCCCATGAATGTGAATATAAATGTAATCCCCGTGAAAAAATGTCTTGCAAGGATAAAGGTGACAGGAATTCAAAAAGTATGTGATCCTGTTAGGGTAAAAAGGCCTTGCACTCAGAGGGCTTTTCCAACCTTACTCATTCTATGATTCTACTCAAGCAGGAAGAGGTCATTCACTTACTTCTAGAGGTTTCTATATCAAAACCCTAAGTATTACCCATAACACAGTAACAGTGAAACACAAGCAAATGGAGGATCTTCTCTAATGTTTTTGTTGAGCAAAGGTGTTGGTGCCCAGCATGCTGGACTGACTTAAGCAATTTCACTTAGACTAATAGCCTTTTGTTACAGGGAGAATATTTTCATACATTCTGAAATTAGACAGGAAATCCATAAAGTACATTGATTCACGAATTTATTCCTTTCCCAAGAAACATATCTCACAAGCACACAATACAGTTTACTCCAGTTCTGAGCCAAGCAATCACTTCCATTAAAATAGGTATGACATTCAAAATTCAATTTTCTAATGATTAGAGAACTAAATTGAAGATGGTTCCTTTTTTTTCCAGCAGAATATGGCATAAATTAGGCTGAGTAGCACATTACCATTTGGGGATGGTATCTATACCCTATCATTAAAAAGAAATTTGTGTGTTAAATATTCCTTCAAAACCCTGTTTTTTCAATATTGATTTCAAATTACAAAATATAAGGTCTATATAATATAGAATAGAATGGAATAGAATAGAATAGAATAGAATAGAATAGAATAGAATAGAATAGAATAGAATAGAATAGAATAGAATAGAATAGAATAGAATAGGAGTAGAGTAGAGTAGAATAGAATAGACCAAACCAGGTTGGAAGAGACCTTCAAGATCATCGCATCCAACACCATCTAATCTACTAAACCATGCAATGAAGCACGATAAGATAAGATAAGATAAGATAAGATAAGATAAGATAAGATAAGATAAGATAAGATAAGAATGTATGCTATAGTCTTCTCACTTAAAATTCAACCACCTATGTTTTTGAAAGACCACCATCAAAAGCCAAAGCTTACCTTCTTGATATGCAATTTGTTGCAAAGTTTGGAAACCCAAAATACAGAACTAAGGTAATAATTAAACACAAAGGCTTTTAACTATAAAGACCTTAAAGAATAAACAGAAATTGGCTACAAGGTTAAAGCTCTTCTGCTACACAGATTTATGGGTAATGCACCTAACATGAACACTTTTTCTCAGCTGGCATTTCCAAAGACAGTTTTTGCTTGTTTGGTTTTCTCATAAATTATTTTCTTTGCATAACACCTTTTATAAATAACACTACTCACTGCTGGGAAGCATTCTGCTGAGAAGAAATGAAGTAGAACTGGGCAAAAAGGCAACTCAACATAGTTTAAAATGTTATTTTTGAATTCTTGGGACATACAATACATCAAAGCCCAGACTTCAGTTCTGAAAGCACATATGTTCTACAAAATTGGAACTACTTTTTTTTCAGTGGCATCCAAAAACTAGGAATAAAATATTGCTCAGTTTCAATTTCAATTTTAACTGATGCAAAGTCTTTCAGATTTTCCACAGAGTAAATTACAAGCATTTTTAAAGACAGTCACAAACTGTGCTGCTCTTCTAATAAACAACTGAAAACCCTCCAAAGCAAAACAGGATATCTTACTTAATACCTTAAGAATTAACTGAAATGGCATAGAACCTGATTTAGTTAGGCAAACATTTTCACAGCATTGCTTTTGTAGAACTGTTCCTGCTCAGTTTGTTTCAAAAATAGAATTTATAGACAGAAGAAAAATCCTGCTTACTGGTATTATTCACAGCCTGAAGCTTATTTTCATGACGGGCCAAATCCTGCTTTTCCTTGTTTGGATCAATAGTTCTAGTCACACAAGGAAAGCTACTTTATAAGTGAAACAACTGGGTAGAAATTCATAGTAATATTAAAAAACCCCAGCCCTGAAGACTTAGACTTTTATTACAAGAAAACAAATAAATAATAAGCAAGATTACCAATAAAACTGTGCAAGTGGGAGCTAAAACTCCCACTTTCCCAGGGACAGTCTTCTTTCCTTTGCCATCAGCCACCCGTGAAGGAAATACTGAACCTAAGTTGAAACTTGCAACCAGCATACCAAGGGGTGCACTAGTTAGAAGGCTCTGACAGTTTATCTATAGATAAGGCAGGTAACTTAAATGTAAAGAGCCTACTGTTTACTCAAACTTTCAGACTAGATTGCAAGTAGTTTTCATTAATTGAAAAACATAGTGATATATTGAGTACCCTTTTAGAGCATTGTAGACAGGCAGAGGTTGGTCTCTTCTCCCAGGCAACCAGCACCAGAACAAGAGGACACCGTCTCAGGCTGCGCCAGGGGAGGTTTAGACTGGGGGGTTAGGAGGAACTTTTACACAGAGAGAGTGATTGGCCATTGGAATGTGCTGCCTGGGGAGGTGGTGGAGTTGCTGTCACTGGAGGTGCTCAGGAGGAGACTTGATAGGGTGCTTGGTTGCATGGTTTAGTTGATTAGGTGGTGTTGGAAGATAGGTTGGACACAATGATCTCAAAGGTCTCTTCCAACCTGGTCTATTCTATTCTATTCTACTCTATTCTATTCTATTCTATTCTATTCTATTGAAAATAATTCTCTTTATTCCTCTCCACACATTGGATGTTTTGCAGACAAAGACTGATTTTGCAAAACCAACTTACTTGGCATATTAGGTTCCACCACAATCAGCGCTTACGAAAAGAACCAAGGGTGTGGGTACTTGTGAGATTGGGAGGAGCTTTATGAGCTCCAAGGCTTACCCAGTAAAGTCACTGTTTTCCCCAAAATAATACCCTTGGATAATAGCCTGTATTAATTAGGCAATTATCCTCTGCTGCTTTTGTATAATTATGTTCTTATAGTACTTTTCAGCATATAAACAACTTACATACTAGCCCTCTCCTCCTCCTCTCATGTTTGATCTTGGTACACAATGTTTCAGCCCCTGTTTCACAGAGGCTTTGAACTCTGTACAGCTATCATGACAAAAGGTATCTCCTGTCTGGGGCTTGTCAGTGCTGTAGCTTTTACAGGCACTTGTCCTGACTCAGCAGAAAATAACTATTTCTCAAAAAATATTTTCACCTCCATTTTATTTCCTGTTCTCCCTGTATACTAACATTTGTTTTGCCTTGAAAGAGCAGGAAAGCAGCTTTTCATTTTTAGAACAATGAATAAACAGTGCCATCTTCTGTCTGTCACTGCAGGAAAACAGCACAGTATAGACGCAAATTAGAAGACTGAGCCCTAATATTCAGGTTGCAAAGTTATATGTGAAATCTCTGTGAGTTTTTGAACACACACAACATAACATTAAATTCTTCAAGTGCTTAACAGTACTGAAAGCTTTTTCAAGCAATCATTCACTGAAGCCACTGCTTTGGAATTAATTCCCTGAAAGATTTATTCACCTTTTTTTTTTTTTCAGAACAGTTAGCATAGAATAATTGTCAAATATTGACGATTGCATTAATTATTTACCAATTACTTTCTAAGGCATATGTTCAGTGCTTTGAAGTTTACATCCTTATTTTATTTTGTAGAAACACTTGGCATTCAGTTACCATTTATCCCACTTAATATCATTTATAATCTTAACAAGGACACAGAGACTGGAGCATCCACAATGTTTGAGAATCCTTCCCTTTGTAAATTGCATCAGTTGTGTTATTGTAGCTCAAACGTTGCAAACATTCAGCATGATAAGGGAGAGAGGAAGGAAAGCATGGTGTTCTAATTTCAAGCATTAAGGTATGTTTGCAAACATTGGTTTGTTTTCATATCAAGCAGAAGGTAGAAGAAAAACATATTTACAAGAGAAAAAAAATGCAAAAAAGAAAAAACCAGATCACTGACACTGAGCTAATGAAATCTTACTTCATTTTGTGTTAACACCACCATTAGTTTTGTGAAGATTCCATCAAGTGCAGAGCACTATATATTTATGACTGTTTTCTAACAGGCTAATGGAAGTGGTGCCTGCTGCTCTCAGTAGACCATACTATAATTCCTATGGCCACCAGCCATTTTAGCAGTGGCAGTTTGCTGCATATTTCTGAGTTTTAGTCTGCTTAAGCAGGAAATGGTTATTCTGAGGAATTCCCTGGAGTGGTTGTGAAGTGAAGTGAAGAAATTAAACAGCTCTAAACACCAGGAGTTCACCGTATACTCCAGGGTCTCAAGAGGTATAATCATTGAGGACAAGAGCTGCTGAAGAAGTAAAATAGGCATGGGACCAGGGACCTATTTCTGACATTAAAGAGACAACTCAACATACCAATTAAAATGGGGAAGCACCGATTCCATCTCTGATCTGCCAAAGATGTTCTAAGTGATTGTGAACAAAACTTCATCTACAAAGTTTGTTAGATGCCTGTAGCTGTTAATGTTTATATGGCTTTTAGCTTTATACAGTCCCAGAGTTTGCTGTTTTGTATTAAGAAAGGGATAGAGAAAACAAGGAGAGAAAACTGGGCATGAGTACTTTCAAAAATGTCAGATGCAAAGGTATAAAAGAAATTACTCCCAAATCATTTGTTAAAAGAATATTGCAGAGGATAGGAAATCAAGTTTGCAGTGGTTATGAAATGACAAAATTAAGGCTGTGATTGCAATATTCAATGACAATATGATATTTCATTTCAAGAGAAAATACCATTTCCTGCTTCTTTGCATAGTTTCTTCTAGAAAGAGAGCCTTTGTAATAGTTACAAGAAACTATAATGCACCTTCCAGGCATTTATGAAGGCACTGACAAACAGAGAAATATAAAAGAGTGAAGATTTTACTGTCTACATTTCTCCTAAACACAGGTGGCAATACAGTTATGTTAAAAACAAAACACAGAAAAAACCCCAAACCCTACAATTAAATTAGCCAGAGGCATTAGCCAACTGGCTCACTTATACACATGCAGTCCTATATCTGCCATAATATAACTGCCATTATCCAGTCAAAGAGGAAGAACACTTGGAAGGAAGAGTGTGGTATTGAGCTGGAGTTGAGGCACTGTCAAAAAGAGGGATGGTAGAGAAGGGATATAGCAGATAGGGGCTGTAAGTCTGTAAAAAAATTGGACTCCCATAGCTCTGCTGTTGATGGAAACCTCCACAGCATCAAGATTGCTCAACATAAGGCTATTTGTTGAGATTTATGGACCTGGGCTTACAAATAAACTCTGACAGTGCACAGTCTCCAGGCACAATGTCTCTGCCTTCTCTCTGCTCTTTCAGTCTGATCCCATTCACCTAACCAGTGTCAATTGTTCTTTGCAACACTTTTGTTCCATTCGTGATGTTACTCATCTAGTCAAACAGACCTATCTAGAATCCATTCTTGTCTCTGCACAGCTGTTTCAACCCCCCAAATCCTCCACTGACCCAGTTTCCCACCATCTCCTCCCACAAATTCTCCCCTGTTCCATGTCCTTTCATCCATGCTTCACTGCTAGTTCTATCCCCACATCCCTCATCTCCTACCATTCTCCCTCCCTTTTCTCTTTTAGTTGTTATTCTTTCTGTACAGGAACAAAGCAATTACTCGTCAGACAGTGGTTGTCCAGAGCATAGGAAGAAGGATTTTTACTCCAAATGGTTTAGAGCAATAAATAATGTAGAAGTTCAACTTCATTTCCTAACTTTGACAAAAATAATAGTCTGAGGAATTTCCACATAAGTAGCCCTGAGGTGTACAGAAAGTGTGAACATATGAATCAATGCAGTGCAATCAGGTCTTCTGTAATTGTGACAGGTTGTTTGCACTTTGCTGTATCTTCTAAAAAACTTCAGTCTTGTTGTAGACTGAATGCTCAAAATTATTGGTGAGGTCATATTCATAGGGCCCTCACAGTTTAGTTAAAAAGATGCAGCTGTTTTTCCCTAGAAACCTCTACTTACTATTTTTGGTACTAAATATTTATTTGTGCATTCCATGACAACAAAGCCTAACACAATTTTTCAATAACTTCTGTTATTTTCTTTGATTCCCATAGTGTAGAAAACTAGATGAGAGAAGGACATACTCTTTGACCTTAAAAGTAAAACAAACCAGGGTATGGATTACTCCCAGTATTAATACCTATCATACAATGCAAATTTCTTTTTGGAGGAAAATGAGAGTACCCAATCTGCTGTTATAGTCTCCTTCTTGGAAAACAATCATGTGTTTAGTGTAAAGAAGAATTACAGGTCATATCATAAAATAGATCAATCATAGGTGTCTTGTTAAGATTAATTCAAGATCTGATTTTCTTTTGCCTTTGTCACAGGAGCTTTCTGATCTAGCAACAACGCTGTTCTATATTCCTTCTAATTTCTTCATCCTGAACCAGGATGTAAGAAGTAATGACAATTTGCATCTTCATTTCAGTGGGAAGAGCTTCTATATGAACTAACAATAGCTTTCGTACCCCATAATAAGAATAACTCTCTTTAAGTATTCAGCAGAGTCAACATTTCATTATTTCAGTGTGCCAGCTGGTCATTATGGGATATTATAGGAAATGATGACACGATGTGCAGAATTATAAAATGATAGCTCCCTCTTGCAAGTGCAAGACATGCACTTCTTTTTTTTTCCTCTTTGAAGGCATGAAATGTTTCATATAGTGTTTTTAATTGATATTTTGTTCTCTTATCATATATCCAAGGATGATTCTTTCTCTTCTTGAAGCAATTGAGGGAGAATGCTGGTGGACGAGAAGCTCAACATGAGCTCTCAATGTGCACTTGCAGCCCGGAAAGCCAATCAGATCCTGGGCTGCATCAAGAAAAGTGTGGCCAGCAGGTCAAGGGAGGTGATTCTCCCCCTCTACTCAGCTCTGGTGAGACCCCACCTGGAGTACTGCATCCAGTTCTGGAGCCCCTATTACAAGAGGGATCTGGAGGTGCTGGAGCGTGTCCAGAGAAGGGCCAGGAGGATGATCAGAGGGCTGGAGCACCCTCTCCTATGAGGACAGACTGAAGGAGTTGGGGCTGTTCAGTCTGGAGAAGAGAAGGCTCCGAGGTGACCTCATTGTGGCCTTCCAGTATCTGAAGGGGGCCTACAAGAAGGCTGGGGAGGGACTTTTCAGACTATCAGGGAGTGATAGGACTAGGGGGAATGGGATGAAGCTGGAGGTGGGGAGATTCAGGCTGGACATGAGGAGGAAGTTCTTCACCGTGAGGGTGGTGAAGGCCTGGAATGGGTTGTCCAGGGAGGTGGTTGAGGCCCCCGTCCCTTGAGGTGTTTAAGACCAGGCTGGATGAGGCTCTGTCCAGCCTGATCTAGGGTAGAGTGTCCCTGCCCATGGCAGGGGGGTTGGAACTAGATGATCCTTGTGGTCCCTTCCAACCCTAACTGAAACTATGAAACTATGAAGAATTCTGGCAGGTAAGCTCATCTACACTTAAATTTGAAGAATGTTTTTCAAAAGAGAATAACATCAAGTGATACAAGTAAAATGCTGCTGCACCATCTCTGTGCAGATCGGATTCCTACCTGGAAGACTTTTTTATTGCATACATATTAATGAAAGATAGGATGACATTGCAAAAAGAATTCACATAAGCCCTTATCATTTGCACAGCAAACACGTCTGTTTCTAATTGCTGCAAGCATCTTAACACATTAGCAGTAGCTCAGGCAGAATATATTCACTTTTCAAGGTTAACAAATGCACACCACTGGTATGTACTAAGGGACATAGACTTTATACTTCAATACTTATAAAGAAACCCCAAACCCAGATGTTCTTCCTGTTGTTTATTTCTTTTAGTAAATGTGTACATACAGATGATTGGTCTTGCCAATTAGAACTAATTTTTTGTTTTGGAAAATCACTTTTATTTGAAAAATCCATATTGCACACAGAAAATGTCAATGTTTCTTCAGGAAAAAACAAACAAACAAACAAACAAACAAACAAATATAAATCCATATTTTGCTACTAAAAGCTCCAAAGGGCTTCTTTTTTTTTTCTTGCTACGCTACTGACAAAAATCCATTCAAGTTCAAAGCAGGAACAGAGATCAGAAAGACATCAGGTTAGATGAAAACAACATCTGGCAATCTAAGTGTAAATCTTCTGACTGATAGGCTTCTTCAAATGACACTCCTGTGTCACAATAACCCAAAAGTTCCCAGCATCTTTTATTTGCAAACCTGTATTTTTGAGAGCTTTTCAAAGGGTGAATTGCTATCATACTTAGTTGTACTCCCTCTTGAATTACTTCATTGTGCCACTTTCTACTAAGATACAGAATGTACAAAGACGTTTCACTGGTTAATAGTAGGCAGAACATGAGCCTGCAGTGTGCCCAGGCAGCCAAGAAGGCCAATGGCATCCTAGCCTGCATCAGGAACAGTGTGGCCAGCAGGAGCAGGGAGGTCATTGTGCCCCTGTACTCAGCTCTGGTTAGGCCACACCTTGAGTACTGTGTCCAGTTCTGGGCCCCTCAGTTTAGGAAAGATGTTGACTGGCTGGAACATGTCCAGAGGAGGGTAACAAAGCTGGGGATGGGTTTGGAGCACAAAGCCCTATGAGGAGAGGTTGAGGGAACTGGGGTTGCTTAGCTTAGAGAAGAGGAGGCTCAGGGGAGACCTTATTGCCATCTACAACTCCCTGAAGGGAGGTTGTAGCCAGGTGGGGTTGGTCTCTTCTCCCAGGCAACCTGCACCAGAACAAGAGGACACAGTCTCAAACTGCACCAGGGGAGCTTTAGGTTGGATGTTAGGAAGAAGTTCTTCACAGAAAGAGTGATTGGCCATTGGAATGGGCTGCCCAGAGAGGTGCTGGAGTCACCATCCCTGGAGGTGTTCAGGAAGAGACTGGATGGGGCACTTGGTGCCATGGTTTAGTCAATTAGTGTTGGATGATAGGTTGGACTCGATGATCTCAAAGGTCTTTTCCAACCTGGTTAATTCTATTTCATTCTATTATCAAAACAACATCCAAGAATGGCATGAAAGCTTTAGTGATTCCTGTAGAAGCCAGTTTCTCATAATGTTACTGGAGAACTCAAGCCTCATGCTGTCATTGAGGGTGGCATTTCAAGTTTCTTTGGCTCTGTGAATTTCATGTGTCTATAACAATCTCTGCATGTGCTGTAAGATGTAGTACTGAGATTTTGTTACACACCTTATTATTAGTCAAATTTATGACTAGCTTCAGATGGAATTAAGTGACCTCCAAGCATTTTTCTACTGTACTCTGTGATCCAATGTACAGAGCTTAGTATTAATTTGAATGTATATATATGTAAGTATGCAGACAGGAGATACACAACGCAATCTGTTGGGTAGAGCTAATGAAAAATTGCAAAACCAAACTGATGGTGGATGTCTCTTCAGTCATGGAGTTCTGAACCTGCAGGGCTGCCATGTGAAGACAGGTATATTTTATAGCTAAATTCTTTCAGTCAGTTGACAGGAATATGCCAGAAGCAAAATGATTAGGAATAAAAGACTACCGAAGAGAAAGCCACTGACACAGCAGTGAGCAAGGCAGAGTTATCATGACTAATCAGACCATATCAATAAACACAGAAGATACATCCATTCCTCATGAAGAGTCTATCTGCTGGATGTTACAGGCTGCTTAGGAAAGCACCCTATGGCTGCAAAGAGGACAGACAACCAAGAGACACATTATAGCCAAAGGGAATGGAGAACTGAAGCAAATTATTCACCAAGAACTTAAATGTTAGAAGGAAAAAGAGAGTAAAATTAAAACAAAATTCAGGAATTCATTCTAAAGGCTACAGTTACACTAAGGATGAAACCAGCAAAGCATTGTCATTAGAGATAGGTTGCTATATTGGGGCAGCTAATAGCTACTGTGATGAAACTATACAAGAGAGCTGCAAATTTTCTAATGTCTACCTTTGATAAAGGAATTTCTGATTAAAGACATAGCAGAAGAAAGAAAACTCTCATTGTTGTGAACTGGAAAACTACAGAATAGAAAAAAAGGTTTTCATTCTTTTACATACTTTAGACAACCATGCTACTAGGCATATTTTTTTAATAAGTTATCATTTCTCTGTAGTTACTATAGAATAGAGTAGAATTAACCGGGTTGGAAAAGACCTTTGAGATCATCAAGTCCAACCTATCATCCAACATTATCTAATCAACTAAACTGTGGCATCAAGCACCCCATCCAGTCTCTTCCTAAACACCTTCAGTGATGGTGACTCCACCACCTCCCTGGGCAACCCATTCCAACAGCCAATTACTCTTTCCATGGAGAACTTCTTCCTAACATCCAGCCTAAATCTCCCCTGGAACAGCTTGAGACTGTATTTGTTATTTCATCAAAATGTCTTTGCTGTAAATCTGATGAGTAGTGTTTTCTTGGCTTCATGGTTCAGTCAGATGAAAACAAACACAAATTTTTAGTGTTCCAGTATACATTGGCTTCATGCTTCACTACAAAGTTGCAACCTCCTATAAGAGGCCTTCAGATTCAGCCCAGGAAAAGCCAGAGATCCTAATTCTAATCCTTACACAGGTGAAGGTAGAACAGTGACTCAGCATAAAGCCTCCTCCTGGCCTCTCTCACCTTTCAATGCTCTTGACGCATTCCTTTCGGCCCTTAGGCTAGAGGAAATTTCAAACCCAATGAGAAATTTTGGGACTTCAATATTTTTGCTTCAGAGGTATTTAGACAGGAAGCAATTAGGTTAAAGTTCAGGATTCCTGAAATTCTTAAAGCATTCAAAAGCTTAATAGTTATCTTCTGAAAATATAATCAACAATTAAATCTGTTACCTGTAAAAATACTATTAATCAAAAATAAATTAAGATTGAAAACTGAATCAGAGTCAGAATAAGGCTTTGTTACAGCAAACACAAAGAAGAAAGTTGAAACTATTTATGAGAACCATCAAAACTGTTCACTGAATATTATTCATAATGAAAGTATCATCAAAGTCAACATGTTCTGTGAAACATGTAATTTTGAGACAATTGGATTTTCCAGTGAAATGCTTTTCAATGGAAACTTTCCATCCAGTCTTTATTTGGAAATTAATTGCTCTTAGTTAACCATTTATACGCCTCATTAGTAAAAGGGTATTTACCTTTTAGCTTAAAAAAAATAACCGCCTCATTAATACAATACAATACAATACAATACAATACAATACACCAGGTTGGAAGAGACCTTCAAGATCATCACGTCCAACCCATCAACCAATCCAACCCACCTAAATACAACACAGTGCAATACAGTACAATGCAGTACAATACAACCCACCTAAACAACTAAAAAACTAAACTGTGGCACCAAGCACCCCATCAAGCCTCTTCTTGAACACCTCCAATGAAGGTGACTCCACCACTTCCACAGGCAGCTGATTCCAGTGGGCAATCACTCTCTCGGTATAGAACTTCTTCCTAAGATCCAGTCTAAACCTGCCCTGGCGCAGCCTGAGACTGTGTCCTCTTGTTCTGGTACTGGCTGCCTGGGAGAAGAGACCAACCTCTGCCTGGCTACAACCTCCCTTCAGGTAGCTGTAGAGAGCAATAAGGTCACCCCTGAGTCTCCTCTTCTCCAGGCTAAGCAACCCCAGCTCCCTTCAAATGACTGCAAATGGAAGAGAACGCTCTATTAGTTAAAATGAGCTGATAAACAAGTAAACATATGTGATTCCATCCACTTGACTTCAAGTTTAGGGGGGAAAAAATAAATCAATGATCAAATCAAAATTGTGCTTGGTGACCTAGTTTATGAATTTTCTTATTCCATACAGCAAATTCTCAATTTCTTTTGGATCTGTGGGTGGGATGCTTCAACTGGTGTTCATATTTGAACCTAAGAACTAGGTTATATTTTTTAATATGTATTTATATATATAATTATATCTATTTTTTATATATATAATTATATATATATATATTTATATATATAAATATATATTATATATAAAATTATATATTATTTATGTATAATATATATAAATTATATATATAAATTTATATTTTATATATAAATTATATGTATATAAATATATATAATTATATATATTTTCATTGAAGTACATGATTAAATATACATGTTAAATATTTTCATTGAAGTACATGTGTCCTGTTTGTACTTCTTGTTCTTAAGAAAACCATCTCTTGGACTCTTTATTCTGGCTCTTGGAGTCTTTATTCTGCCTCCTCTGTGGAAGTTTAGGCTCGAGGTGAGGAGAAAGTTCTTCACAGAGAGAGTCATTAGCCATTGGAATGTGCTGCCCAGGGAGGTGGTGGAGTCACTATCCCTGGAGGTGTTCAAGAGGGGATTGGATGTGGCATTTGGTGTCATGGCTGTGGTGATGGGTTGGACTTGATGACCTTTGAGGTCTCTTCCAACCTTGGTGATTCTGTGATTCTGTGAATTCGGAATATATCAAAGGTTGAAATGCTTTGATTTGCATTGAGCATTATATTTCTGTATAAAAGCTCAAGGTATTAATACCATCATTTAATCATTATTATTCAGCCTGTAAAAAGTCAGTACAGCAGAAAATGCATGCAGTTTACTGCAAAACTGCTCAGGAAGAAAATTTGCTCTTGATTTAATCTCTAAATCCTACTTAACACTATTGACATAATTAAACAATAAGAGTAACTGCAAGCATACTGCATGCATACAATTTAAATAGTAATTTTATATCTTATTTGGAAAAGACACCATGTATATTCTTGTGTATTTACAGGCAATTATGATACAGTGAAAGCTGAAGTGGATTTGTGCCATGGATTGACTTACTCCTGAAAGTTCATTTTTTTAAGTAACCATTTCAAAATGGTCACCCTTTTTGCAATACTTCTACCAGAATGGAATAAGATTAAAGACTTCAAGTCAAACATCAATAAAAGATTAATTTGTTTCTCAAAAACTAAGGGCAGAATGGGAGAGGCAGTTTAAAAGAACAGAAAAAATCTGCAGCTCACTTTGAAGGCATAAAGCTATAAATGCTCAAGAGGCTTGAAAGGAGACACCAAAGACAGAGTCAGCACAAAGCCAGTTGCATAAAAACAAGCTGTACTGGGTCAAACATTCCCAATGTGATGTCTCCAAAGAGAAGATGTGAGATACTTAGACAACGAATATAAGAAACAGGCTATGTACAGAATTGTCCATCCTCTTGTGTACTACTTCAGCTTCAAATACTCCATAGCTGAGGCATTTCTAAGTGGCAAAACCATCTTATCTTCAACCAAACTGCTCATAGCTCCAGCTCCAGGAAATTATAAAACTGTATTAAGTTCTTTATGTCCTTACACATTCAGGAAAAGGTCTCCTCATGCCAAAACCATAGCAAGCAGTTAATTGAGTAGAGAGAAAATGTCATGGAAGGTCTGCCAAGGATAAAACCTTTTTCCAAAGAGATGAATGAACCAGGAACAGAATCTGAGTTTTCCACATAGTTGGTCAGAACTTCCCCACTGAGCGTTATCAATATGGTACTGCAGTATGGGGACATGGTAGTAGAAGAATACATTATTTCATGTTGGAATATTTCTTGCAAAGAGGAATGATAACTGCTGTCAATAATAAGAATACACAACACTATTCAGTGCATACAGACTTACTCAGAAAGCAGTGAGGAGGAGGTACCAGCACAAACCCTCAGCATTCAATAAGCAACAGGGTGGCTTACAGTGATAAGGGTGGCTGATGCCTCTTTTTGTGTGACCATACTAAGGTGAAAACATTACTTTCTACTGTTAAGTATGCACCTAAAGAAGAAATCTTAATATCTGCTTCCATGCAACAATTTGCCCCAAAAATTTCTTAGATGCTCATATTCCTTTGTTTAGGATTGCCTGCATTTCTTTTCTTAAAGAAGCTTGGTAAGTACTGTACATTTGACTCAAATTACTGTTGATCACTTCTGTCATAGCATTGCCTGAAAAGGAAATTCTGAGTCAGGACAAAAGGATGGTTCCTGCTCAGTAACAGCAGATGTACTTCATCATGATGTTAATAATTATCAATAATTACAAGGAAAAGATAAACAGGTTCACTAACTTTGTTCAAGTCACTTAATTTCTCTGTCATTATTGCCCATAGGAAAACTTGGAAGCCTGGCTCTGGGACTTTCTCATTTCATTTTGCAGCTGTTGGGTATTTGAAATTGGTATATACAAAGTGCTTGCATATATAAAATGTCAGCAACAGGGTCTAGAAAGTGATGCTAGCAATAGAGAGGAAATCATCAAGTCATGTAATCTCTGATGCCTTCTGTTGAAAATGAGGGACTATTTTTTATAGCTGTCACATTCCCATCATGTTTTCTATGAGTTAAACAGAGCTGTTGTGTGAGAGGAAAGCAGAAAAATGAACCAGCAACAAAGATGGGATTTGTTCTGTAAAATGTTCAGAAGAGTTAAGTAAACAATGGCTATCAATTCACAAGTAGCTAGCTGCTTGTCTCTATGTATACTGGAACAGTTTGCTCTTCTGCCAGCAGAGTGTGGGCTTATAGAAAGTCCTAAACAGAGATGGACAATTTGGGATTTTTTGGTTGGGGTTATAATGAAGGGGGAAGAGAGTGTGCTAAGGTATGGCATTCACTAGAATTTCAGTAAATATACAAAACAGTTCAAATTGCAAATGGCAAAAAAACAGTCATTATTTTGGCAGGAGAAAACATTAAATTTCCTTTTAAATATTTTTGAGAAAAAGGCTGACATGCTCATGGCTTGTTTCAGCAGGTTCCTTTATTTTGTGACACCGTTTTAATGTCACACTTGATTACTTCTGGGTTTTCTTTAAGGATAAGAAAAACAATCATTGCTTTGGAGTGACCTTAAGAGGCAAGAGTCTGTGAAACTTTAATTCTTGTAATCTAAAATAACCACCTCAGAAAGAGGAGTAGTAACTGTTGTTTGGCAGAAAGCTGGCAGGGGTAGAAACACACATTATGATCTGCAAGCTATCTCCATGCTATAAAATTAAAAGTGCCTGAGACCATTTGCTGGCTCTAAGGCTGTTTGGCATAGAAAGGGCTGCATCCATCCTGTTAAATTGTCCCAATCCCTAAAATTAGAGTGGAATTATCAGTAATCCAGGGCCAAAAGCATCCTAGGAACTGTTCTAAATTGCAAGGGTCAAAGTCTGAGCACCATTTATTGCCATGGAACGCTTTCTGGCTGCAGCTTTGATTCACTGTATGATACAGTCGTACAGGCAAGCAAAGAACCAGAAGAAAAAAACCCCAACAAACAGTTCTACCGCAGATGGGATAATAAGGTAGGTATAGGCAAATAGGTTATTGTAGATAAAGATGGAGTTGGGGATTTTGCTGCTGACTTGTAGAGTTCTCATATGTTCATCCATTTTCCTAGGTATTATCTTGGTAATCAAATACTATTTTGCTTTGAAGAAACCATTTCAATTAACTTTAACCAGTTTAGCAGGTTTTCAGAGGAAAACAACCAAACAGCTAGTCAGATGTGTCATATTAACAGGTTTAGTATGAGAAACGGAAACCCATAGCCATAATGCAAGATTGATTGGACCTTGTGGTTCTCATTTCCATAAATGAAAAGCAGAAAAAGGAAGCCAGGCCTGCAAGGCACCAAGTAGAGAAAAAAACAGGCCACAAGGTCAAGCCATTCCATAACTGCAACTTGTTTGTTCATCAGCCTCATCATTTATCTTTCACCAGTATGGCTGAGAAGCCTGGTAAGCCTATGCACACCAGTATCCTGATAATTCCCACAGAAGTCTATGACCAAGCTCACCTTTATCCACATGATTGAAAGAAGTAAAGGAGATCAGATATAAGGGTAAAGCTCAGACCTAATCCCATAATATATTGCAGACAGTCTTTACATTCTTACTTCAGACTTAAACTTATCCTGTAACTTTACAGCACATTGCTTGGCAGCAGCAGTCGTGGCCCTCAGGCTGGACACACATTTCTGCCTCTGTGCCACTATGATCCCTGCTGCAACAGCCTGTGGGCTTCTGCTGTAAATCGCCTGCCTACCTTATGATTGTTGTTTAATGTGTATGGAAACTGAGAGTAAAAGGAAGAAGCAGGAATAACAATTACTTCTTTATCATCCTGGAGTATCAATAGGGAGAGTCTCACTCACTGAGCGATGAAGCGTGAAGCTTTACAGCAGGAATCGTCAGTAGGCATGTCATGTGTATGCAATCTCAGCCCTTTCATTTTGAAGTACAGGCTGCTTACATTGTGTCTGAAGAGGGAGGGAAAGCCGTGAGTGTATTAAGGAACATTCGAAAGATAAATTGACTTGTACAGTACCAAAGTATAGTAATGGAAAAATAATCAGGGCAGCTTTACAAAATGCAAATGTCTCAATGCCACCAATGTTGCAATAGTTCATCTTTCAATCTATTAGCTTTACAATGTTGTTAATTACATTTCAAAATATTTGCCTCCCCTGCACTATGATTTGCAATTGAATAAAACACTGAGAAAACTGAAACAAATATGCTTAATAAATAATTTGTTGGCTTTCAGCTTTTTAAGGATGTGATCTTGGCTGGAGACATACTCTGAGCTACCTAGCTGGTCCTGTACCCTGAAAGGGTTTAAATAGCAAGATAGGGTGAGTGTTATTAGGTCACACACAGTCCTAAACACTTTCACAAACTGGAATATATTTCCCAAATTATGTTTATGAGCTGCTAGAGTTAAAACTAGTCCTCTTAGAAGATTTAAAGGTGTATGAAACTACAAGATAGGTAGGAGAGATTAAAGATGCTTGCCATGGTTTGGGTGATGAAAAAAAAAAATCCAACTGAGTGTTTTGATACCTTAGAACTGACAATTCAATTGTATTAAAAATTGTTTTATCATAGTTCTGCAAAGAAAGATATAGTAAAGTGAAGTAAATGTTGAGTTAACAAACAAATTTAATATCAGAATATGTTTCATAGCAGATTTGCCTGTGGCAGCTTGAGGAGGCAGAAGACAACGTGTTCTGTCAGTGGCTGTGAGAGAGCCATCTTCTCTTGTGGGCTGGGGCATAGGGAGCCACTGTAAAGATGAGTAAAAGGAAAAAAAAGATTGTTTACCAGGACATCCCATAATGTTTCATTTAATACTGCCTCACTTCACAGAAAGAAGAAAAAGAGAACCTCTTTTAAAAACTTGTATTTCTTTTTTTCCCAGATGAGTCTTGTGGGTTTACTTTGGTTTGGTCGGTTGGTTGGTTTGAGGGTGACAGGGTGCACGTAGTGTTGGGGTTTAGGGGATATTAAGATCTCACAAACCAAATTTTCTAATGTTGTTTGATTCTCACAGATTTCTTGGTCTTTTAAAAACTGAATCCTGCCAGTAAGCCAATGATTTAGCTCATTATGGTCCAAATAGAAGTGAGGGGGAAGTATTTGCCTTCAGAGTTAGAGAAATTTGCTTTGGAATTTGAAAAGGTTTTTTTCTTCTCCTTGGACTGCAAATAAACAAATTCTTTTAAATACACTGTTTTAGAGCAGGTGGCTGACTTGGCACCTCACAACACACATCCTGTTTGCTTTATCTTTTCTTTCCCAGAGAAGACACCTGAAATGTCTAACTCCTGATGCTTGCCAAATGGTGTTGTAATAACCTGGGACTGGCATTGTTTCTGAGCTTCTCAAGGAACAGTTTTCATAGCTCTTGCCTTTTCAGCTAGCAAAGACAAGTGTTAGCATACCAATGCTTCAGATTTACTCCCAAAGTCTCAAAAATAATGCAAATTTCACTTTAACATTAGATTATATAGTCATTACATAAGATACATAAAGTTAACTTGGAATTTAACTTCATGGGATCTTGTTTAGTCATATATGAGAGGTTTTTTCCCCTTTGGATTTTGTAAACACTTTACTAGATTTTGTTATCAAAGTTAACCTTGTGAGTTATTGGCTGTACTATGTGCAGTAACATTACTGTCAGACCACAGCAGCACTATTAGTGAGTTAGAGGCCATATCCTCCAAAGTGTACATAGCAGTTGTAAACTTTCCCCTTTTCCCAATGAATAGTTTACTACCATGGCAAAAATATAACTTCAGCCATGATCTTCACTTTTTGCCTGAAGTCTAAAGAACAGTCTGTCAGGGACATGCTGACTTAGTTCTTGTGAAAAGGTTATAGCAATTAACAAATGAAATGCCCATCATTACTGAGTGACATAAAATGTCAAGAATGTTGATTGTTTCAGGTTTAAAGAAAAAAAGACACAATTCTGGGTTTATACTAAAGAAACTTAATTAAATGTATGACTATACACCTGGGAAAATACATTTCAGTAATTTTCTTATATCATACTTTTTTTATTATTATTTTTTACATTTTCACTTCAAATTAGAAGTCTGAAAGGAATGGAGAACCTAGCTATGGAAATAAGATTTGCAAAGACAAATTAGGGTGCATTCCATACAAAACCAAAATTATTTAAGCATATATGGGTGACAGGTTGAACTTGATGATCTTTGAGGTCTTTTCCAACCTTATTGATTCTATGATTCTATGATTATTCTTTCCATATGTAAATAATTTCATAACCACTTAGCTATATTTCTTCCAAACACTGAAACCTCCAGTTGCTACCTATACTCTTTTCTTTATCCTCTTGACTTACCATTTTTTTACATCAAGGTCCACAAATTCAAGGTTATAATTTTTTTAACTGCAAGCTATTCAATTAATCTGTTAGGAGACCTTCACTAAACTATCAATGGAATGAGTAAATATATGATTAGCTAGAATTACTATGTAAATCCGTCTCAAATCCTCTGAATTTCTATTGCTGAATGTCATTGCAGAACAAATAGTTTGTAATGAACCCAGAAATAATTGTCAGGGATATGAGCATTTTCAGGTGTCAAAGTTAAAGTTGCTTTTGTATCTCAAAACCAGTACTACTCTTGAAAATATTTGTCTTTCATGGAAAGTGATGGGGGTTTAATGAATGAGAGTAAAATTCTAAAATATGTAAGTATCTATCATTTCATTTTGTAATGCAGAAATACTGTGCTGTTGCTGCATGATTCTATCTCCTTCCTGGCATAAGGATTCTTAACTTGCTAACATCACATGTAGTGTACATCTGTTCCATTACCAAGATGAAGTTTCTGGGCCACACGTATCACTAGATGTGATGGTGAACACAGTCCATAGGGGAAAAAGTGATATAGGATAGGATAGGATAGGATAGGATAGGATAGGATAGAATAGAATAGAATAGAATAGAATAGAATAGAATAGAATAGAATAGAATAGAATAGAATAGAATAGAATAGACCAAACCAGGTTGGAAAAGACCTTTGAGATCATTGAGTCCAACCTATCATCCAACACTATCTAATCAACTAAACCATGGCACAAAGCACCCCATCCAGTCTCTTCCTAAACACCTCCAGGGATGGTGACTCCACCACCTCCCTGGGCAGCCCATTCCAATAGCCAATAACTCTTTCTCTGAAGAACTTCTTCCTAACATCCAGCCTAAACTTCCCCTGGTGCAGCTTGAGGCTGTGTCTTGTTCTGGTGCTGGTTGCCTGGGAGAAGAGATCAACCCCCACCTGGCTGCAACCTCCCGTTGTAGATAGCAATAAGGTCTCCCCTGAGCCTTCTCTTCTCCAGGCTAAGCCAGCAGTAGAAGAAGAAAGACTAGTAGAAGAAGAAAGAATTGCTAAAAAAAAAAAAAAAGAAAAAGAAAATAGGAAGGATTGATGTAGGAAATCCATAACAACTTTGTTGTGAAGATTAACTTTAAAGGATGCCGCTCCATTGTAAGAAGGCTCCAGTGTAATGAATCTCTGATCAAAGAAGATATGAAAAGACTGCTCAATTCCTGCTTCTCATAGTGCACTGGCAAGAATGTGGGCTGACAAATATAAAGTATTATTAAAGGCCTAGACAAAGCTAAATTTGTTTTTCTTGTTTCAGCTAATGCAAGTGAGTATGTTTTCACGTATTAAGAGCACGATTATTCTAATTAGATTATTGTTCTCTTTATATTTGATTCTGTAGGTGGTCCAAACATGAGACTATTTCTATACTGGATTTTGTCAGCACAAAGGAATGGGGCTCAGTCCACTCCTGGGAGGCATAATCAGAAAATGAACAATCAGTAAATATTATGAAGGTCTCACAAATGTACAGCTGATTCTCACCCTTTGCTCTTGTGAGAGCCCACCTGGAGTAATGGATCCAGTTCTGCTGCCCACAGCATAAGAGGGATATCAAAGTGATGAAGTGGGTCCAGAGGAGGGTCACAAAGATGATCAGAGGGCTGGAGGACTTCCCCTATGGAGACAGCTTCTGAGAGTTGAGCATCTTCAGCCTGGAGCAAAGAAGACTTCAGGAAGACCTTTACAGTGGCCTTCCAGTACCTGAAGAGGGCCTACAAGAAATCCAGGAAGGGACTTTTTACAAGGGCTTGTAGTGATAGGGTGAGAGGGAATGTCTTTAAGCTTGAGCAGAGTAGATTTAGACTGGATATTTGAAAGAATTCTTCACAGTGAGGGTGGTGAGACACTGGAACAGGTTGCCCATGGGGGTTATGGATTCCATCTCCCTCAAGGTGTTCAAGGCTAGGTTGAATGATGCCCTGAGCAACCTGGCTAGTGGAAGGTATCCCTGCCCACAGCAGAGGGGTTGGAACTAGATGATCTTTAAGGTCCCTTCCAACCAAAACCATTTTATGAATCTATGAATTTATTATTTTACAAACTGAATTGTACAAGTCTGACAAATTGAGGAGATAATAAAATGCAGCAAAAGCATAGGAAAAGGTGTCAAGGAAAATAATATATTTTTTCTTTATCACCTTTAATGCTTTCACAGAAATCCACCTCTAATATGAAGAAAGATGTTGTAATTATTCTTTATGGCAGTCACAGTAGCCCAGTAGCCCAGTAGCCCAAACCAACCAATCTAAAATCAAAGCATCATCTTCATTTTTCTTGCTAAAATGTACCTCTGGGTCTGCTATCACATAACAATCTTGACTTCTGTTTTTTTCTCCTTTTTAATTGAAAGAAAGAATATTTAGTTGAAAGAAAGAATATGTTTATTTAGTTTTCTAGCATTTTAGAAAGAAAGAAGACAAATTGAAGTTAGTATCCTGTTTTACACAGAGACCCACTACTGAGGAAGGAAATCACCTTGAGGGTGCAAGAAATGGCTTTAAACTCATTTAGCTGCATGAGACTTGACAGCTGTACCACTCAGGGGAATGGCACAGCCAGCATGGCAGTGTACCCCATATGCATATCCCAGTGATTACGATATTCTCCTGACATGTGAGATAGATATGCCCTAGAGCAGTGGTGGCTCATGTCTCAAACAGAAAGTGAGGCATGCAAATGTCTCTCTCATCCTACCCACTTAAAAAGAAACAAGATCACCTCCTTAGTCACTTCTGGTTCATAACTGTAGCTCAAAAATATTGTCCAGGTAAAGGCACCTGATGCCTTGGAAATGGTAAAGTGTTTGAGGTTATCCTTTCATGGACAATATACTGTCCAAAAAAATATTAAAAAGATAAAAAATAGTTAACTTGCCTAGAACTAAACTTCATTCTGTAGAGCCCCCATATCAGTTCTGTGTTTCTGATCTCCAGTAGCGTGAACATCCTTGACCATAAAGTGGCTCTCAAACTTGAAGACACTGCATGACCGCAAAACCTCTGCCCTTCTATAAAGGACTTTTACTAGCGCAGCAGCATGTAACCTACATCCTAAGGCTGATTCCCCCGTGTTTCCACAACTGTGGGCCAGATGGACAATTAAACATTCCACCTGAGAGACGACTAGATCAAGAAGTCCTTACCAGGATACTGCCTTCTTCATTTAAGAACACTGAAAACACAACAAATATAGAAAGGGGACTGTGCAAAACCACCAAGCAATCTATTTAATATGATTAATTTACATATAGATATTTGGTGAGACATGCTAACAAATGAAAACACTAGGGGGAAATGTAATAAATATGCAATTGCAGAAGTAACTGGCATAAGAATAAATTGCAGAGCTGGGAAACCAGGTATTTCATTACAAATACATGGAAGACAGTTGCAACAGACTCTGAGCTGGAAAGGTGTCATGTAACTTCAGTCCTTTCTTCTTACGTCAAGCAGTTAGAAGTGATTGGCTTGTGTTTGTATTCTTTTTATGTATCGATATGTCAGGCAGCATAGCTGTCTTGTTAGCACAAGAAAAGAAAAAGGCATTATTTTCTCAAGAAAAGTAAGAAGCATGATATGAGGTTTTGGTAAAATGCTTTCACAATCCCAGAGGTTTAACATAAGCCTTTTGCCTTTGTCAATTCCGTAAACAGACAGTAATCTCTAACAGGCAAAGCTTCTGGTTTTACTATTGGGTGCTGTCCTATAATGATGAATGTGAATTACACACATTTGTTATTTCTTGTATAAGACAAAGTAGACAATTTTAGTTCAGGTGGAATTTTTAAATGCCAATATGCCTCTGTATTAAAGCAATTTACTAAATGATATTTGACATTGTTTATCTCTTCCAACCTGGTCTATTCTATTTTATTCTATTCATCAGACAATATTCATATGTTGTAATAATACACTAAATCATAGCAATTTATTGCAGCAAAGTATTGTAAAAGACTTATCAGTAAATTATCTTTAAGACATTATGAGCTACTGTAAATATCCAATGGAATTTTTTGTGTGAAGCCAATACCTCAGTCGATAGGATATTCTGACTATAATTTATCCATCCTTGACTTCAAAGGAAAATGGCAAGCCACAAATAATCTAAAGATTAGATTTCTCCTAGCTGTTTGAATTTGGCAGGCTTGTAAAGGTTGAAAGCAACGCTAAAATTGAGGAATGATGCACCATTAAATCAAATTTAGGAACAAAGTCCTGCTTTCTCTTTGTCAGGCTGAATTAATATCTGTTCCAGCTTCTACCATCTATTTTTAATATACATGTCACATATGTGTGAACTGCAGCTTTATAATTCATCTGTGCAAACTATAAATTTAATGAAAATTTTAAGAAGTCACATAGTTCATGCTTCCCATCTCAACAGCCTACTGTCACTCAAACTATTCCTGTGCTATCTATGCCTGCAGTATGTTTACTATGTTTTTCTCACTCACGGATTTTGTGCACTGGATCATTCTGTGCTTCAGATCCATCTTATTTCAATGAAGCTGGGAGGCTCTAGTTTAATATTATTCTTTGCTTTTGTCAGTACATGCATTTTCCTTAATTTCCAGAATCTCCTTTAAGTTTGCAATTGGCAAACTTAGCAAATTACTGGTAGAGTGCTATTCCATGTGTGATTCTGTGACTTCTTTACTTATACTGGTCTTCAAGTAGCGGTTGTGCTGGCTAGTTCACCTGGGACTGCCATTGCACTTCTCATGACACTTTCTACCGTATTTATTCCTGTGGTATTGATTCTCTGGGGGGCCCTCAGCAGCTCTGAGGTGCCCTTTCCAAAGGATAGGTCTAGACATACATTTGTTTATTTTTTTAAAACACAGTCCCTCGAAGAAATCACCCTGTGTCTTCAGGCTCTGTAATGTTATTCCATTTACTTTCAGTAGAAATGAAGTTGGGAGTTCTTGAAGAGCTCTTACAAATGAGTGTCACTGGTAGAGTTCAAATGGAGCTAATGAACAGTCGTTAGCACTTGGCAAAGGATGTGCCCCGCATAGACCTGCCAATACTCTCATAATATTCACAGTTGAATACACTGTAAACAGTTATCAGATGACAGCTTCTTCCAAGACTTGAAAATGCACATACTTTTGAAAGGGCTCAGCAGTTTCAGTAGAATATACTTTAAAATATAGTGCACTCTACAAATACATCATTGCTTTAACTAAAAATCAGGAAGTAGTTTTCATTGCTTAAATTTTTGTTCTATATTTTTAAACACTAGGAAAGGATTTTCCATTGTAGCATCTCACAAAATTAAACCAGGCAAATGCCCTTAAAATTGGAAATTTCTGATATTAACTGAAATGACTTCTTCCATCAAGATACAATCTAGTTACTACAGAAGGAGCTGCAGACAGTGCTTAAATTGCTAGCCTAGACATGAGGAGATTCAATCTCTAACCCCACCTCTAGTACTAGCCACCTGACTAAGCATGTTATTCCTCTCTGTATGCTTTCTTTTCTTCTATAAAATGGGGATAATGGATTGCCTATGTCTACTGAATTTGACTAACCTTTCTTTCCCTACTCCTGGCATGGAGTAGGGAAAGATAGAAGTACTGTAATTCCACAGCCAAAATGCTATAGCCTGGAAAAGCACATGCTTTTCTTCCCACCAGTAGTCAGAAAAATGCTTCAGTTTTGAGCACAAGGAGTAACCTCAGAAAATTTTCACCATTATCTACCTCCTCTGCTTCTTTTTGTGTTCCCTTTAAGCACTGACTGGAAAGCTGTTTATGTGCTTTAGAATATGTGCTTTAGCCATAAATATTCAAAATTCTATTGAAAACACATTTTTCAATTCATAAAGCTCTGATTTAAACACATCTCTCTATATATTGCTAGTCATTCACAGTGAAAAACACACAAATATAATCCTCTTTCTTTATGCCAGGGATGACAGTTTGACAAAAATGAATGTGAATTTCACAGGTTAAACTGTTATTGGAAAACTAAATAAAGACCTTAACAGCCATCTGAAAATAACAGAGGTAAGCTCAGAAACCTGCTTCATAAACAGTAATGTGAGTTCCTCACATGTGACTCCAACAAAAAGTGCTTTAAAAACCAGAGGTTGTTCCAAGTTGCTGGTCATCCTCATTGAAGTTTTAAAATTAAGTTGTTCTAGATTTTTATCTTTGATGAACAAATGAATTGGGGTTTTATCACTTAGTATGAAAAAGGGAAAAATAAAGAAGCTTATTCAAAGGTAAGTATTGTAGGAAGAGGTATAGAAAACAATTTCCAGAAACTGAACCATACGCCAACTGGGTATAACAAATCTTTCAGGGAACAGAGACTATCATTATTTTTAAAATAGGAAAAAGTAGCAGAAAATAGATACAGCATCAGTTGATAGAAGCATCGTTTCCTGTTGCTTGCCCTTCACCCACCCCAAACACATATGAATAATGCAATTTCCTGTACAAAGGCAGCTTCCAAGAGCAAGATCTTCCCAGGCGGAGCATTTCAGCCATTATCTTCTAAATGTACATCAGTTCATTGAGTTTTAAGCTTAGCAAGAGCTTATTTCTAGTGGCACTGTTCCAGCTCTTAAACCTGAGGACATGCACAAATGTTTACGGTATCTGTGCTCTTTTCAAAATCTTGGGCATGCAGTTTGGAAATTTGCAATGACATTAATGTTAGCATGACAGAAAACCCAGTTACTATTTACTTCATAATAATTATTGAGTTCAGATAATCAGTTCTTCCTATAGAAACATATCATCAGTGTAGTTCACTCTATTTGTCACTGAAGCTTAGGAAGGGCTAATTTAGAGCAAAGTAGCTGAACTCAGTACTTTCATTTGAACACAAAATGTTATGAAACATAAAAGGCTCTTTATCAAGAATATACAACTTCACCTACATGTGCAATTATTATGAGAATATTATTAGTGGGTGACTCTCTTCTCTTCCCCTAACAGTGTCTTTTTGAACTGTTGTCCAGCATTGTTGATAGACTCAAACAGAAGCACATCTTCATTTGTTTTAAACTGGTATCCTCTATGCTGCTAATTACAGAAACTTGACACCCGCTGACACTCACTCAAACAATCTAGTCATCTTTTAGTTTCTAGATCTAACCTTCAGGAATAGAAATACATTCAATGTGTACCTTTTTCTTTAGTCTACTTTATAAAATCTGAAATACACCTGTTATGGTTTCTCGTGGTAAAATAGGTCAAATTGCTCCTGTCTCAGCCCATTCGATAACAAGAAATATTTCCGTAAGTGACCACAGCCGAAGAAACTGCCTGCAGGCCCAGCCATGTGCAAAGCACAGGGCTTAGGGCATTACAAAATTGTAAATGTAAGGATCATTTATATCCCTTTTCATTCTGTGAACTATCAGATTTTCAAGTACAAGTGCTACAAGTGTAATTTTCACACAGTCATATGGAAATAGTGAGAAATGTATTAAAGCCAAGAATTGATAGCATTTACATCTTTCACATTTTTATATTTCCATTTGTACAAGTGACAGAAAATACTTTTCGAAAGCTGATAAATGCTACACATCTGTCTTCATTTTCTTTTGTTCAATGTTCAGCCAGCTGAATCAGTTAATTCAGGACCATGCTGAAGTCATACCCTCCATATAAGGAAAAGGCTGGTCAGAGGAAAGGATGGTGGGGCTTGTAGTTTGGATTGCGACATGAGATGCTGCTTGCTTCTGCGGTTGGCTCTGCTTTTACTTCTGGGCTGGGGTGTTGCTTTTTTCTTCTTGCTGGCTACTGGCTTTGGGGTTGTTTTTTCACTGGCTTGCTTTTGCTTTTCCTGTGCCTCCTGATGAAAATACAATACCTTTTTTTCTATTATTTCATTGAACATTCCTTATCTCAACCTACAGGGCTTTTGTTTTTCTTTTGCTCCCAAGTGGGAGGCTCATATGAGCACCTGTTTTGAAACTCAGCCACCATGCATAATCGCTCACCCCTCTGGCCACTGCTGTTCTAGCATTTAGGATTCCTGTTTTTCAACCAGGTGGAGCAAGTTTGATACCTGGTCAGGGAACACCAATCAAGATAGCTAAGAACTTTTGTGAGAGCAGACTGTTGGAACTCATCTACTGGCTGAATCAAAACCACATCACCTCAAAAGAAGTTAAGAAAAAAAAAAAAGGAAAGGGAAAGGCAAAGGCAAAGGGAAAGGCAAAGGCAAAGGGAAAGGGAGAGGGGGAGGGGGAGGGGGAGGGGGAGGGGGAGGGGGAGGGGGAGAAGGAAGAAGGAGAAAGGAAAAGGAAAGGAAAAGGAAAAGGAAAAGGAAAAGGAAAAGGAAAAAGGAAAAGGAAAAATGAAAAGGAGAAAAATGAAAATGAAAAGGGAAAGGAGAAGGAGAAGGAGAAGGAGAAGGAGAAGGAGAAGGAGAAGGAGAAGGAGAAGGAGAAGGAGAAGGAGAAGGAGAAGGAGAAGGAGAAGGAGAAGGAGAAGGAGAAGGAAGGAGAAGGAGAAGGAGGAGAAGGAGAAGGAGAAGGAGAAGGAGAAGGAGAAGGAGAAGGAGAAGGAGAAGGAGAAGGAGAAGGAGAAGGAGGAGAAGGAGAAGGAGAAGGAGAAGGAAGGAGAAGGAGAAGGAGAAGGAGAAGGAGAAGGAGAAGGAGAAGGAGAAGGAGAAGGAGAAGGAGAAGGAGAAGGAGAAGGAGAGAAGGAGAAGGAGAAGGAGAAGGAGAAGGAGAAGGAGAAGGAGAAGGAGAAGGAGAAGGAGAAGGAGAAGGAGAAGGAGAAGGAGGGAAAAGGAAAAGAGGAAAAGGGAAAGGAAAAAGAAAAAGAAAAATGAAAAGGAGGAAAAGGAAAATGAAAAGGGAAAGGAGAAAGAGGAGGAGGAGGAGGAGAAGGAGAAGGAGAAGGAGAAGGAGAAGGAGAAGGAGAAGAGAGAGGAGAAGGAGAAGGAGAAGGAGAAGGAGAAGGAGAAGGAGAAGGAGAAGGAGAAGGAGAAGGAGAAGGAGCAAGGTCAGATTAGCTCAGATGAAGGAAATTAAAAGGATAGTAGAATATTACATTTCTAATCAAATAATAATGATCATACAGCACTCACTTTGTAACATTTCCTTTGCAGCAAGGCAAAGAACAACTTTGAACATCTAAAATTAATATAAAAAAATAAATAATTATTTCTTTTCATGTAGGGTTGATATTTGAAAAAATGCATTTTAGTAGAGAAGATTCTGAAACATAGATTATCATTTTCCAAGCTACCTAAGAAGTATAACAGACAGGTAATTCTTAATCATTAAACCATTATGGGTAAGACCTACAAAACAAACAAACAAAAAATAACAGCAAAAGCAATCCTTTTGAAAGGCAATAATATGAATATTTGGAAAGCAATTCTCAGAACAGGGAGAAACCCTTTTTATATAAGAGTTATGTGAAGTTATGACCAACTTCCTTTGTGAAATGTGAAATGGTGCAGATGCAACAATCAAATTACAATCACTATTCTGAAGTTCTTTGCACTAGAAGAAAAAGTTGCTGCATTAAAAGCACTTTATTTTCCCTCAAAGTAAAAAGCAGCTTTATTAAGCAATGCTTCTGAATATGGACATTTAACAATAACTTTTAACATCTCTGACAATCATGAAATCATTAACATTTAGAAAGCCAAATAACACACACTGAAAAGTACGTGGCAGCGTGCAGCAAAGTCAAAAAGCAATCTTTCAAGTTGATGGTTCCAATGTTTTATTCCTTTAATTGAAATTTTAATCAAGGAGTTTTAACTCAGGAGGTTTTGTCAAAAGTGTTATGATTTGTCACTCTGTGAGATAATGCATGACACTAATTTCCTTGCATTTGTTCCCTTTCATCTCCTGTATTTATAATATGGAAGCACACAGCTGTAACAAATAACATATAATCATAACACTTTTCACAAACAGGCATATTGCAAGTTAACCTTGCAGAACTTACTCCAAGTTCAATAAAAACTGAATCAATAATAAAGATTGTCCTTCTGTGAAGTTAAGATAACAAAGACTTGGTCATTAACTGACAAATAGTTACATGGTGGATCCATATTTTGAAAATTACTTTAATGTGGTCTAGGCCACTATCAGGGAACAGTGATTCCAGACATACCTGCTTTTAAATCATTACCAGACCTGGGCTACAGCCCAAAGTTACAAACTACATGAATTGTCCTGATTCATGTCACCAGAACAAGGGGACACAGTCTCAAACTGCACCAGGGGAAGTTTAGGCTCGAGGTGAGGAGAAAAGTCTTCACCGAGAGAATGATTCGCCATTGGAATGGGCTCCCCAGGGAGGTGGTGGAGTCACCATCCCTGGAGGTGTTCAAGAGGGGACTGGACGTGGCACTTGGTGCCATGGTCTAGTCATGGGGTCTGTGGTGACAGGTTGGACTTGATGATCTTTGAGGTCTCTTCCAACTTTGGCGATACTGTGATACTGTGATATCAGATTACTGCCTCAACAACATACTACCATGATATCAAACTGGGTCCCCAGAAAATGTCACCATATAACCTTGTTGATTCTATGATTCGATGATTACAAAAAAAAAACCCATATGATGATTAAAATGTCTGTGTCAGACATCTAAAAATTGTGACATTCAGAGGCTGCCAGATCAACAAGAGATGTTGCATAGAATACATAGAATACACCAGGTTGGAAAAGACCTCCAAGATCATCCCATCCAACCCATCAACCAATCCAACCCACCTAAACAACTAGACCATGCAACCAAGCACCCCATCAAGACTCCTCCTGAACACTTCCAATGATGGTGACTCCACCACCTCCCCGGGCAGACCATTCCAATGGGCAATCATCCTCTCTGTATAGAACTTCTTCCTAACATCCAGCCTAAACCTCCCCTGGTGCAGCCTGAGATGGTGTCCTCTTATTCTGGTGCTGATTGTCTGGGAGAAGAGACCAACCCCTTCCTGTCTACAACCTCCCTTCAGGTAGTTGTAGAGAGCAATAAGGTCACCCCTTAGTCTCCTCTTCTCCAGGCTAAGCAACCCCAGCTCCCTCAGCCTCTCCTCATAGGGTTTGTGTTCCAAACCCCTCACCAACTTTGTTGCCCTTCTCTGGACACATTCCAGCAAGTTGATATCCTTCCTAAACTGAGGGGCTCAGAACTGGACACAGCACTAAATGTGTGGCCTGACCAGTGCAGTGTACAGGGGCAGAATGACCTCCCTGCTCCTGCTGGCCACACTGTTCCTGATACAGGCGAGAATGCCATTGGCCCTCTTGGCCACCTGGGCACACTGCAGGCTCGTGTTCTGCCTACCATTGACCAGTACCCCCAGGTCCCTCTCTGCCTGGCCGCTCCCCAGCCACTCTGACCCCAGCCTGTAGCACTGCATGGGGTTGCTGTGGCCAATGTGCAGAACCCGGCACTTGGATGTGTTCATTCTCATGCCGTTGGATTCTCCCCATCTGTCCAGCCTGTTGAGGTCCCTCTGCAAAGCCTCTCTACCCTCCAGCAGATCAACTCCTGCCCCCAGCTTGGTGTCGTCCTCAAATTTACTGATGATGGACTCGATGCCCTCATCCAGATCATCAATAAAGATGTTAAAGAGCATTGGGCCCAGCACTGATCCTTGGGGCACACCACTAGTGACACTAGTGACAGACTGAACTTGATCTGAAGTGTGAGGGAGGGATTGGTAGAATCCTGTGTATAGTTTAAGCAACACAGGATCATTCCAACTGCACAAAGAAAACCTTTTTTTGAAACAATGTGCTGTAGTACTCATTATTGGAATTTGATTCTTCACTTTTAATGTAGGCAAAATATTTCTTTAAACTGCACAGAATTATGTGGGACTGATAGATGTAACTACTACATTTGCCCTGAATACATTTTCAACAGGGGTGTTTGGAAAGAAAATTATCCAGTATTTAGTCATACATTTGCTTGCTGTAAGAAAGGCAGTTCAACATGAAAGGCAGACGCTTAAGGAGCTCATACTCATGGATGGTATTAAGGAGAACTCTTAATACTTCACCACAGAAATAAGAACAAGGGTAAAAACATGAAATTGTACCATTTTTAGAGAAAGTGGTTTGGGTTACATTTTACTCTTGAAGCAAATATATTACCAAGAGTAAAAATGCTTTCAGAAAGTCTAAATAGGCATCACTGCATCTGTTCCTTATAATTTATCCCTTCAGTGCTGTCATATAATGTCACAGCAGTAAGAAAGATAGGTTCTGTTTGTGAAAGGTAACTTTAGTGAGACTGATGTGAAGCTTTGATAATTGCAGCAAACAAAAGAAGAAATGGCATGGAAAAAAACAAATGTGTATTTAAAGGGAAGAGTCTTCTACATGCTCAGAGACAGATAAAGGCCTTCTGTTAATCAAAAGGGAAAAGGAATTACAGTAATCTGGCATATTTTCCAATTACTTGGACAAAAGGCTTATTCATAATATTCATAGAGGACCAAAAAAGGGGAGAACCAATCAACACACCTGAGGGTGGATTTACCATACAGAGAGACCTAGACATGCTGGAGAAACAGGCTGACAGTAACTTACTGATTTTCAGCTATGTCAAATGCAAAGTCCTGTACCTCAGCTAAATAGACTGTCTTGCAATGATACAAACTAGAACTAGCTGGCTAGAAAGATCCACTAAAAAGTATTGGGGGTCTGGGTAGAGAGCAAATAGAATGCAAGCCTGCAGTGTGCTTGGGCAGCAAAGACATCCAACAGCGTCCTGGGCTCACATTTTTCTTGTTCGGTGTCTTTTGAATAACACAGCAATGGAAGTTCTAGTTGTTACTGAAGCTCCTTGCAAGCACCAGCTCCAGGTGAGCCTTGGCTTTCCCTCCACCATCCTTGCAAATACAAGCCCTGATGGGGTGCATCCACACGTGCTGAGAGAGCTGGCTGATACTGTTGTTGAGCTTCTCTCCATCGTTTTTGAGAAGTTATGGAGAACAGGAGAGGTGCTTGACTACTGGAAGAAAGCAAATGTCACTCCAGTCATCAAAAAAGGCAAGGAAGACTCAGGCAACTACAGACCACTCAGCCTCACTGTCATTCCTGGAAAGATGATGGAGCAGCTCATTCTGAGGTCATCTCTAACCACATGGAAGAGAAGATGGTCATCAGGAATAACCAACATGGATTTACCAACGGGAGGTCTTGACTAATCTGATAGCCTTCTACAAAACTATGACCAAATGGGTAGATGAAGGAAAAGTAGTGGATGTCCTATACCTTGACTTCAGCAAAGCTTTCGATACTGTCTCCCATAACATCCTTGTAGAAAAGCTCAGGAAATGTGTCATAGATGATTTGTCTGTGAGGTGGATTGAAAAGTGGCTTGACAACAGAGTTCAGAGGGTTGTCATCAGTAGCACAGAGTCAACTTGGAGGCCTGGGGCCAGTGGTGTTACCCAGGGATCAGTACTGGGTCCAGTTTTGTTCAATATCTTTATCAGCAACTTGGATGAGGGGATTGAGGGTACCCTCAGGAAGTTGACTGAAAGTACAAAACTGAGGAAGGAGGCTGACACCACATCAGGCTGTGCAGCCATCCAAGGAGATCTGGGCTGAAAGACTTCATGTGCTGTACTCCTTACATCACAGGAACTAATAAGCAAGTCCAGCAACACAAGCACAAACACTGCTGAAACACATCTTTTAAAAAAATTCTCATCCATGATTTCAAACCCAGATAAATTCTTAACATAAAACAGGTGTGGAAAACAAATACTTGCATCTGTCATTTCATTACCCAATAGCTTACACAAGTTTTACACACACAAACTCTTCCACTTCTGCTGCATTTGTCCATTTACCGTGCAACACAGCCATTCTGACAAGAGCTGCTCTGTTCCAAATATGTTTAACACAGGACAAAATTATGTGCCTTTACTTTTAGTGTTAATGAAAAATATAATGACAAATAATAAGCAAGTAAGCAATCCTGATAAATGTTCTTGGTGCCATGGTTTAGTTGATTAGATAGTGTTGGATGATAGGTTGGACTCAATGATCTCAAAGGTCTTTTCCAACCTGGTTAATTCTGATTCTCCCCCTCTACTCAGCTCTGGTGAGACCCCACCTGGAGTACTGTGTCCAGTTCTGGAGCCCCTATTACAAGAGGGATCTGGAGGTGCTGGAGCGTGTCCAGAGAAGGGCCACGAGGATGATCAGAGGGCTGGAGCACCTCTCCTATGAGGACAGACTGAAGGAGTTGGGGCTGTTCAGTCTGGAGAAGAGAAGGCTCCGAGGTGACCTCATTGTGGCCTTCCAGTATGTGAAGGGGGCTACAAGAAGGCTGGGGAGGGACTTTTCAGGCTATCAGGGAGTGATAGGACTAGGGGGAATGGAATAAAGCTTGAGGTGGGGAGATTCAGGCTGGATGTGAGGAGGAAGTTCTTCACCATGAGGGTGGTGAAGCCCTGGAATGGGTTGTCCAGGGAGGTGGTTGATGCCCTGTCCCTTGAGGTGTTTAAGACCAGGCTGGATGAGGCTCTGTCCAGCCTGATCTAGGGTAGAGTGTCCCTGCCCATGGCAGGGGGGTTGGAACTAGATGATCCTTGTGGTCCCTTCCAACCCTAACTGAAACTATGAAACTATGAAACTATAATTCTATTCTATTCTATTCTATTCTATTCTATTCTATTCTATTCTATTCTATTCTATTCTATTGTTGTGCTTTTCCTTTCAAAGCAAAAAAAATCCTTTTCCCTTCTGATGTTCTAAAGTATTTTTCCTTGCAGGACCTCAAACCTGTATTTTACTTTCCCAGTTGTGAATTTGATTTGGCCTCAAGGGACAAACTTCCTTAGATAATTTAGCAAGAATTCTCATTCCAAATCACTAAATACAGACAAAAGTATTCTCCTGAATCCTGACTGCTAGTAATAAAGAAACCCCACTTATTCTAATTCTTGTATTAATCAAGAACAAACATTTAAAGTGTTACATACTGAAATAACATATTTTTTAAAACAATTATTTGCTGTGTGATTACACTGATTGCCAACTTCATTAAATTCCAGCATCAAATCATTGCTTTTCAACTTTTTGTAACAGATTTCTTCCTGCCTACAAGAAAATCTGTAGTTCTTGTCACTAAGTTAGCTCTTAACTGGTAAACCGAATTGTGCTTCTATTTTGTTGACCAGTTCCCACTCCCATTAGAAAATTACTTTAAAATAATTCCAGTATCCAATTAGCAAATAGTTGTGAGCCTGAGCACAGGTCTTTTTAACCTGTTAAAAGGTTAGACTCATGAATAATGCAACTGCTAATAGATCAAGATGACAAAAATTAATTGCTGTGTCAAAACAATCATGAGATTATTGCATTTTTTCCAGATTTGCAACTACCTCAAAATACTTGTGCTTGTTACAGACTATTTGGGTATGGAAAATTCTTCAGTACGCCAGATGCACAACTGTACTTTGACAAGTAAATTGCATTTTGACAGTTTGCCCATCCAATCTCCTATCAAACTCCTACGTAGCATGGCTTTTCTAGCTCAGTTCAGGTCTTGGAGGATCAAAGTTCTGAATCCTTTTAAAAAGAACATCTGAGCTTTAGGATATTGTTCTAAATCAATAAAGCTATTGAACAGGATGGGGCCCAAAATCACAGATATTCACACTCTCTGATCTCCATTTCTCCCTACTCACACAAAACCATACATCAATGATACACTTTAGGGTGGATAGATGGGGTGAAACTCCAGAGGTCCCTCCCGATACAAACTATGACATGATAGGAATTTACATAAACATTCAGATACTTTCAGATAATGAATCTTTACCCTGCAAGGGAAACTCCTCCAATCGTAGTGTCAGGTCTGAGATGAGGAAATGGAGTCCAACCAGAATATCTGGAAGCCTTCTCATGGCCTCCCATTCTGCGGCCCTTTACAAAATGGCAGTCCCTTCTGAGTAGGAGTCTCACCCCCAAGCCCTCAATGTAGCAGCTCCTGCTACACCACATATAGGCAGTGTTTGCCAGCCTGACAGCTTGCTCAGATACCCGTAGTGCAAGTAGCTGTCCTGGCAGCAGTTTGGGCCCTCTAGCATCTTTCCAGTAATCACTGTTTTATCTGGCAAAGGGAATAACCTTCAACAGGAAAGGCATGACATCCAAATACTGTGTTGTACTTGACCACTGGCAGAGAGCAGAGGTGTGAGTACATGAGTGAAAAACCCCCTGTGTTCCATGATCTGCAGGTACAATTTCTTTGAAACTTACTTCTGCAAGAGTCGTCTTTACAGGCAGAGACCAACCTACTCAGTCTGGCACTTGGTAAGAACTTGCAGGTTCCCCAAAAGCTACTTTGATCTGGCCTTGGCCAGCTCCACTTCTAAATGCTTTCCTTTGGCACAGTAGTTATCAACTAATTCCTTCTCCAGGGAAGGTTTCAAGCCAGCATGAAGAAAACTGAACTGGACAATTCCAACAACTACAGTATCTGGCAAGCACCAGAAAGGTGACATTTTCACTTGGTGTCAGTAAGTTCCAGTTCCTGCCTATCTTCTAAGTAGTATTTGGGGTCAGTACAGGGTTAAACAGAAGGTAAAGCAACACCTCAACAACCTAGTATATCACAAGGTCCATTAATGCCATGGAGGGATAGCATTAAAAACTCATATATCCTCTTTGGGGAGCTTCAGAAGTCTAGATATTTATGTCATCTATGCCTACATTAAGTCTTATAACTTAGGTTTAACTTCAAGTTATGCCTTGGGCAACAGGTCAAAAAGTCCCAATTATTGCAGTGTTCTGCAAGCTGCATTATTAGAATTGCAGTGCTGGTATCAGCAAAAATCACATCCTTCTCTTACAGCCATGCAATGTCTGACAAGGACTGAAAAATTGCCTCAGATAAGCTGCAGATTAAAATAGGAGATCCTGCAGAACTGAACCACTATAATATACCCTTTCATTGTCTCTGCAAGCATGTGAGCAGGGGCAGCTATGCTTAAATATTGTTCACCCATTGCAGTTTCAAGTCAAATATCACACAACACTGGTTTCTGAAATCCAGGTTTTCATCTCCATAGCAGACAAATATGCAATGCTTTATATACTTGCCCTTTAGAATGTGTCCCTAGGACTACGTAGACCCGTTCTGCAATTTATATACTTCTAAAGGAGAGTTTCCACTTGTGTCCAGTGGCCAAATCCTTCCACTCTGTCGATTCTTACCTCTCCCTTAAGCCTGAAGTGGAAAATGCAGTTTCTTCCATCACCACATTTGCAGCAAGATCCCTATTTTAAAACCCAGAAAATTCAGATTAAAAAAGGCAGTCCCTGCTTCTCCGTTCATCTATTCAGGCATTACATTAAGCTGCCTGTGCCAGCACTCAATATCTCTTAAGTGTTTAAACTATGAATTATGTCATCCCAAACAATAATCAGACAGCAGAAAAATGTAATCTGTCTGATGGCAAATAGTAGCTACATGCCAACCACTTGTGAGTTAAGGAATTGGCAAAATTGTAAGATGTTCATAGATCATCAGTTAATCTAACTGTCAATTAATACATTCATGGCAATAAGAGTTATAGACATGAGGCTCTGAAAACTGACACAGTTTATAGGGAGAAGTAATACTTCATCACACAGATATCCTGTGGCAAGCCCATTTCACTTCTTTAGTATTCCTCCATGAGTCCAAGTTTAGAAGAAAAAGCAAGTAAATGCATGAGTTTGAGTTAATAAAATAGTAGTGGTGAATAAATGTGTGTGTGTATGTATACACACACATATACAATATTATAACATTAAGGGCTACAAATATAAAACTAAGGTGATAAAATAGTGTGATTTCCTTAGCAAGGCTGTTAGAAAATTTGTTACCTTATGGTTTTTAAAGCAGAGACAAAAGATATGCACAAACACAAAACCTGTAAACTATGCACCAAAGAGCATTGACGGTCCCAGAACCAAGTCCATCTTAAAATCAATATTCCAGATGAAAATGGGAGAAATTTATTAAGCTAAAATATATTTCACCAAAGTTTTTAAATTGACATCACTTTTTTTACATCAACATGATTTTCCCTTTTAATGCCATAACAATATAAATAAGTACAATGCAGACACCACCAGAAAAGCAAACTCCAGATAAATTTTTTCCCCAGCTACTTAATTTTAGCTTTTATTCACCTTCTGCTTGCATAGTCTCCTGTGGTAGATCTGGTCATAGACATTATACAAGGGCCCTTTATCCTGAAGGGCTACAAGAATCCTATTTGAAATAAATATTTTATTTCTGCAAGTAAGTTCTTATCTTTTAATGAAGTATGAAAATCTGTTGCACTTTTCACAATGCCTTTGCCTTTTTTGTGTGTGCTTGACAGCTTTTATTGGTATGTATGAGTTCTGTCCTTTGTTTTCCTGAGCTATTGTAGTGGCAATACTATTTTCAGCTCTGGAAACACATACTGAAGTCCTGTTTGGGGCTCAAAACTGAAAGCTCTTTTATAATTTCGTCCCAGCATCCAATTGTTTGCACCACAAGAGGCACTGCGCAATTCAGTTTGACTTCCAGGCTTTGCTTGTAACAATGCTGATACCACAAACTGCAACTGAATCACTGAATGGTCTACCCACTTCTGTCAAAGACAATGCTTTCATATGCAAAGGCAGTAATAGACAGAACACTAAAAAAGCTGCTTCCCAGAACTACCTTTCATAAATAATTCCCTCAGGCTGTCCTCACTCTTCCCTAGTAGCCTTTCTTGTTATGCTTTTCTTACAGCTAGTCTTCAACAGAGGCAAACTGCAACTCTGTGCTTTCCATACAGTAACTGCTGTCTTCATCATTGTCCCATATATATATATATCACTTGCTTAGACTTCCCTTGTCTGAACTCCCACATTGATAACATGGTTGTGTTAGGTTTAAGTAATCTGGTGTTAGCCTCTTCACATGACCTGCTTGCTTATGAATGGACAGGCAGCACAAGCATTAATAGGTTTCACAGAGTCACAGAATCACCAAGGTTGGAACAGACTTCAAAGATCATCAAGTCCAACCTGTCACCACAGACCTCATGACTAAACCATGGCACCAAGTGCCACATCCAATCCCCTCTTGAACACCCCCAGGGATGGTGACTCCACCACCTCCCTGGGCAGCCCATTCCAATGGCGAACGACTCTCTCAGTGAAGAACTTTCTCCTCACCTCCAGCCTAACCTTCCCCTGGTGTAGCTTGAGACTGTGTCCTCTTGTTCTGGTGCTGGTTGCCTGGGAGAAGAGATCACCATCTCCTGGCTACAACCACCCTTTAGGTAGTTGTAGACAGCAATAATGTCTCCCCTGAGCCTCCTCTTCTCTATGTTTCCCTACCAGATTCTTTGTATATTTATCTGTTTGGATCGATGGAAAGAAAAGAGAACACAAAATATCCCAGTGCAAGTACAAACATTCACTCAGCATCACTCTGAGTAATTTCCACCCTTTTGTTAAAATAATTGTCCATAATAAAGGCAGAACCTGAATTCTTATTAAGCTATTCAGGGAGGTGAAAATAGGATCAAGTGTTGAAACAAAATGCTTAATGATACTTTGTTTCCTGACATTACCAGAATCCGTCATACTTACTTGGTAGACATTAAAAAAGATGAGAATTACAGGGAAAAGATTATGTCATTTAAATCTAATTAAGCTTTTAATAAATCAAATTTTTCATTGTTAACCGTGTTGAATTCCCTTTATGGTCTAAATTTATTGCCTATCCTCAATAAAGAAAAATGTTTAGAGACAGAAAATTGAGGCCATGACACCATACAAATTAGGTATGTCAGATAGTAGAGGCAATGATATAAAGAGAGTACACACTAGAATGCTTTTCATTGAGCCTAATAAAAAGTGTGTGTAAAAAATATTTCCAACTATTTTTGCTGTACAGATAACCTAGCATCTATTGACAACTCTATTTTGTCATGTTTGAAGAGGAGAGTAAGAAGCAGATAAGTATTGCTCTCGCTGTATCACCAAAAGCAACTACAAGCAATTTACTATTAATTTTATTTAGTTTTTAATATGCTGAATTTTATCATGAATTATGGCTCAGTAATTAGGAATTAAAGTTCATTACTAATGCCTGGAATTATGCAGTTATGATTAAGACACTCAAAATCATATGTAAGCCTTTAACTTATATAATCATACATAAATTCAGAGAAAACAGCTCTCAATCCAAATTCTAGAGATGGTACCACAGTGGTCAGGTCCTTGTTCACACAGCAGTCATCCAATAGAGTTATACCTCATTAGGTTGGGTGCTACAGTCTCATATTCATTTAGAAGAATAAGCAGTCAATCTGGGGACACAAGTGAAATATCTGTTCCCAGTTTCTGCTATGAGTTAGAGGCTTAGTTGCCCTAGGAACTTGCCGTGGGCAGGGGAAATGTCAGGCATCTTCAGCAGGTAACAGTCTGAGGTTAGCTGGAATACATTATGCCTTCTCATGGATTGAGTGAGCCATTGAAAATGAGTATAGGAAAAGTCACATACTGAAAGAATAAAGGCAAATTAATGCTTGGCTCTCTAAGAGCTGGGGGAAGGGGCAGCTGGGAGTGGAGGGTGGAAGGGGGTGAGGTGGGGCATGTGGAATAATTCTGTGTGCTTTTAAAACTCCCCAAAAGAACTTGCAGGCATCTATAAATATTTGCATACTTCTTTCAAATGAGGCAGAACATTTGTTTGGTTTTTTAAGGAAATCACCCAAGATCTCCACAATAATCTTCAGTAGGACTAATTTTTTCTGGGTCTGTGTAACCTATTCTGTTGGTGCTAAACCAGTTTTTTTAATCAAGTAGAATCAGGAAGACTTAGTAACCAAAATTCTTCACTTCTGCAATGCCTCTTGTCCACCTCTGGATCACATAGCCCTTCCCAAGGTGTTCCTTATCCAAAGGTCACCTGTTGAGGAAACAGTACTCTAGAAATGGAAAGTTAACAGGCTCAAGGTCTGAAAGCAGACTGCAGCACCTTCTCTGAATGAGAAATTTTTACTTCCCAATAGTGTTTAATACTATTCAAATGATTGTGTAGTATAAGTGAAAGGGTAAATGTGCTACTGATCTAAGCTGTCATGTAAAACGAAGCACACTGAGCCTTCTTATTTTGTCACCTTTAATTTGATTGGAAATTTAACACTGCAAATAAAAGGTAAGCTTTCATTTACTGGCTCAATAATCTTTGTTAGAAAATTAAATAATCTGGGAGTCTACATCTGCAAAACAAAATTTATTATCTGTAATTAATTAACCTTTAGAAAAGCTCCTTTTCTAATTTCTTCCTGTCAATGTACTGGGAAGATGAAACCATAACAAGTGTTAGCAGAGAAGCCACTACGTCAGAATAAGAGCTTCTGCAAATGTTCAATGAGTAATGCAATTAACTCTCCAATTAATGAAAGTTCAGTCATTACGTGATCTATATTTAGATGCAAAGAGCTCAATCATTGTTACACAGTTGCACCAGAGAATAAATAGTCCAACTTGAGACGACTCGAGGTAGATAGTACTGCACGTACAACTCACCGTATGTTGGATTACATCTTTTTATGAAAACAACAAAAAACCCAAATGAGTAGTCCCAAGTTTAAGAATAAGTCTCTTAATTTTGTATTCTCCAAGTCTTTTGCTACAAGCAAGCAGGGATTTGTAGAGAACACAGAAAATGAAACGTCCTTTGTCAATGTCTACCCTGAACTTCTCTATTTGAAATATCAAACCATCATGAGGTCTGCTAAAGGTGTTCAATCATTATAGGGATCTGAAAACATGTAACCCCTGGTCTTTCAAGTGTACAGAACATAGGCTAAATCAGTCTTCTTGTTTGTTGGTTTACTCATTGAAATTGCAAGCCTGAATTTCGCTCCTGAACTCCTTCTGGAATTACATAGCAACTCAATTGTTCCATTTTGCAGGATCCATTTTACAAGCTGTCCCATTATTCTTAAATAAAGAACCAATTAATATGTATTCTGAAAGCTCAAAATACCCATTTTGTTGTTCCTTTTTTTAGACTTTCCATCCTTACAATTGCTACATTCATTACTGTTTTTTCCCCAATTCTGACCAAAGTCATGATGTGTTACTTGCTATGAGGAGTGATGCCTCTAGATGCTGAGTCAGGTTAAATGTTTCAATCTCAATACTTGAAGAGGACTGAAGATGTTGGCTGACCATTAAAAATACAGTGCAATTACTTTGTGAAATCAGTGTCAGTAAAAACTTTTGGTATGTTAGTTTCTTCTACCAATATCTCCACAGAGATCCACACACATATGAACACTTTGCAAATGTGGACTGCATTTAGTGTAATAGAATAGAGTGGGATGGGATAGGATAGGATAGGATAGGATAGGATAGGATAGGATAGGATAGGATAGGATAGGATAGGATAGGATGGAATGGAATGGAATGGAATGGAATGGATGGATGGAATGGAATGGAATGGAATGGAATGGAATGGAATGGACCAGACCAGATTGGAAGAGACCTTCAGGATCATAGTGTCCAACCCATCATCCAACACTATCTAATCAACTAAACCACGGCACCAAGAACCCCAAGTCCCCTCCTAAACACCTACAATGATGGCAACTCCACCACCTTCCTGGGCAGCCGATTCCAACGGCCAATAACTCTCTCCGTGAAGAATTTCTTCCTAACATCCAGCCTAAACCTCCCCTGGCACAGCTTGAGACTGTGTCCTCTTGTTTTGGTGCTGGTTGCCTGGGAGAAGAGACCAGCCCCCACCTGTCTACAACCTCCCTTCAGGTAGTTGTAGAGAGCAAGAAGGTCTCCCCTGAGCCTCCTCTTCTCCAGGCTAAGCAACCCCAGCTCCCTCAGCCTCTCCTCATAGGGCTGTGCTCCAAACCCCTCATGAACTTTGTTGCCCTTCTCTGGACACATTCCAGCAAGTCAACATCTTTCCTAAACTGAGGGGTCCAGAACTGGACACAGCAGTGTAGTGTACTTTAAACACATAAAGGTACTTACATTTCCCCTCAAGTCCAGGATGGACCTCAAATTCCCATATCCTTTTTCAATGACCACCACCTTGTTAAGCCTCTGTGGAATTTGTATGTTTCTTTCTAAAAGTAAAATGATTTTAAAAGTTACTCCCAAATATATTCTAACTAGTGACCTGTGCAAAGGGTTTGCAGCCTGCATATTTTTAATGAAGTATCTCTTCCTTCCAATAAATAATAGTCTCATAAAGCTAAAATATGAAGTTAAACTCTTGCCTTCTAGCAAATGTCATGCTGAAGTTAAAAATAAAATAATGTTTGTTTTTTTTACCTAGAAGCCTTGTGTATATATGCAACCAATAAGTTTATTATGAGCACCCCTAGCATGTAGCAATGTCTTGATAACTTCTATTGGATCTTGGCAATACTGTGCCATTGACCTAGGAGAAAAGCTCCTTCCTGAAATGTGAAATTTAACTTTCAGTAACATTTTTCCTCCTAAATTTGAATATGTTTGATATAAACTCCTCAAGTTTCCACTAAATGAAACAGGGAGGGAGAAATCAGATAATATTTCCCCAATCCAAATATTTTTATCCAGCAACTTTATGAAGAAGCATCAGAAGAGGCAGCAGCAATCTGTGCACAGACTGTGCTGTCTGTAGAGATACCGCTGAGAGACAAAGACCTTTATGAATCCTAATGGCTGACATCTGCATTAAAAAAAATTCCTGCACTTCTCATTATGCAAAACAAAGAAGGCAATAGTTTACCAGCTGCAACAGCAAGAGTACTGTAGACCCCAAACCTTTTCAACTTGTAACAAAGCCAGGTGGGCTGGATTGGTTGATGGGTTGGACACGATGATCTTGAAGGTCTCTTCCAACCTGGTGGTGTATTGTATTGTATTGTATTGTATTGTATTGTATTGTATTGTATTGTATTGTATTGTATTGTATTGTATAGAAGAAACAAGACTTCACTTAAACTTGCTGGGAGAAACAAAGAGGATTTATATTTGTAAATAGTGTAAGTTATACATTCCTTGCATGGATTTACTTAATTCACGACAAGATAAGTGATAGGTAATATAAATGTTACTGATGTACTTTTAAACAAATTAGGACTATCAGTGAAAAACAAAACAAAAGAGTTTTTATTTAATTGTTCTAATTCCTCTCTTAAAATGGACCACAAAAGATACCTACAATAGAGCCAATTATTTTTAAGTAAGCTTCATCTTTGCTATAAGATCTGTCTACCACAAAACTGGAATAGCACAGCTTCACAGTAAGACAAGTTTTTCACACTGGTGATATCAATAGGCTGAGTCAGTGCTCATACTTTGAATTTTTAAGCAGGATCGTTGTAAGGAGACAAGCATGCCCTCCTCTTGTAGAATCTTGATAAGACATCTAACCAGCTCAGCCTATTGCTGGGCAGGGACTGGCTGGAGAGCAGCCCAGAGGAGAGAGACTTGGGAGTGCTGGTGGATGAGAAGCTCAACATGAGCTCTCAGTGTGCACTTGCAGCCCAGAAAGCAAATCAGATCCTGGGCTGCATCAGGAGAAGTGTGGCCAGCAGGTCAAGCGAGGTGATTCTCCCCCTCTACTCAGCTCTGGTGAGACCCCACCTGGAGTACTGCGTCCAGTTCTGGAGCCCCTATTACAAGAGGAATATGGAGGTGCTGGAATGTATCCAGAGAAGGGCCACGAGGATGATCAGAGGGCTGGAGCACCTCTCCTGTGAGGACAGACTGAAGGAGCTGGGGCTGTTCAGTCTGGAGAAGAGAAGGCTCCGAGGTGACCTCATTGTGGCCTTCCAGTATCTGAAGGGGGCCTACAAGAAGGCTGGGGAGGGACTTTTCAGGCTATCAGGGAGTGATAGGACTAGGGGGAATGGAATGAAGCTGGAGGTGGGGAGATTCAGGCTAGATGTGAGGAGGAAGTTCTTCACCATGAGGGTGGTGAAGCCCTGGAATGGGTTGTCCAGGGAGGTGGTTGAGGCCCCGTCCCTTGAGGTGTTTAAGACCAGGCTGGATGAGGCTCTGTCCAGCCTGATCTAGTGTAGAGTGTCCCTGCCCATGGCAGGGGGGTTGGAACTAGATGATCCTTGTGGTCCCTTCCAACCCTGACTGAAACTATGAAACTAGTTTGACTTTTTCATTTTCTTGACGGATACAGCTCTCATTTTTGTCTTCATGGGCTGAATTAGCATACAACACAAGCTCTGCAGCACTTTCAGAATGCATGGCAGATACCATTTTAAAAGAAATACACAAATAAGAGATAGTGCTACTCTCACCAATCATGGGAGCCCATATTAAAAGTTAATAACCAGCATTAAATAGTTGTACACCCTAGTTGCATAAATTTTCCAACAGTTTAGTCCCTTCAAACTGCTTGCTATTGCCATTTCATTACTGTATATGACTCTTTTTGTTGCACTGTTATGAACATAAAAAAACTCTTTCATTGAGAGTAAATTTTCATGAAAGAGCTTAAACTGCATATTTAATGCACAATTCGTCAGGCTCGTTTACAATCCTGACTTCAGTGATTCAATCATCACCATACCTACATAAAATGCATAATTTAATTTCATTACTTTTGATTGCTTAATGAAAAATCCAAGATATTTTGAACATCACAGCCATATAGTGAAAATTATTTGCACAGCTTTTATTAACCTTCATAGTTAAAGATGATCTGGCTTTGTATTTTACAGGCAAACTCTAAATTTAATTTCTTCTTTGGGCAGGAGGAAACAAGTATACATCTAACTGTCACAGTATTAATGTAAGAGTAAAAGCTAAATGATTTTAGAAAAAGAGCTATTATTTCTTTTCTTTTTTTTAACATATATTTATAGAATTTTAAGATTGAAAGAGACAAAGAATAGAATAGAATAGAATAGAATAGAATAGAATAGAATAGAATAGAATAGAATAGAATAGAATAGAATTAACCAGGTTGGAAGAGACCTTTGAGATCATCGAGTCCAACCTATCATCCAACACTATCTAATCAACTAAACCATGGCACCAAGCACCCCATCCAGTCTCTTCCTAAACACCTCTAGTGATGGTGACACCATTACCTCCCTGGGCAGCCCATTCCAATGGCAAATCACTCTTTCTGTGATGAACTTCTTCCTAATAACCAGCCTAAACCTCCCCTGGCACAGCTTGAGACTGTGTCCTCTTGTTCTGTCACATTCTGCCCCTGTACTCAGTACTGGTTAGGTCACACCTTGAGTACTGTGTCCAGCTCTGGGCCCCTCAGTTTAGGAAAGATGCTGAGTTTCTGGAACGTGGCCAGAGAAGGGCAGTAAAGCTGGTGAGGGGTATGGAGCACAAGCCCTGTGAGGAGAGGCTAAGGGAGCTGGGGTTGCTTAGCCTGGAGAAGAGGAGGCTCAGGGCAGACCTTATTGCTGCCTACAACTACCTGAAAGGAGGTTGTAGCCAGGTGGGGGTTGGTCTCTTCTCCCAGGCAACCTGTGCCAGAACAAGAGGACAGTTCATTATTTTTACTTTGTCTGTGAACTGAAACAAAAATCCTGTGATTGTGCAGAATTACTGTACTAGTTTCACTGGGATAGAATCATAGAATCCATTTCCTATTCAAGAAAAAAATGCATTTTTAAAACTGCAACACCCATTTCAATGAGAATAAAATTGGAAAGACACTTTTAAGTTAGCCAGGTACAAAAGCCATGGCAGCTGACCCAAGCTGGCCAACAGAAGCATTCTAAACCATAAACATCAAGCTCATTATACATTCAAAAGACCTTGGAGGGCCTCATCCCTCATCTTGCTTCCAAGAGGGCTCTCCTATTTGCTGCAATCACCACATTTTCACTGTAACTGTGATGCTCACAGTGCCTGACACTTAGATTTACTGCTGGGAGTGTGCAGCTTGTGACAGCTGCATGGCCTGAGTATAACTTTGTTCACTTTTTAGTATTAGTATTTATATTAGGGTTTGTTATTATTATTCTACTGCACCTGTTTCCACATGTCTCCTTTTCATAATTCTATTCCTCAGGGCTGATGGACTCTGTCACTGGGTGATAGAACTGACTAAACAGAGACAATTAAGTGAAACTACAACTCCTAGTCTGACAGGTGCCCTGTCTTTACTGAAGACAGTGGGATATGAAGCATTTATTTTGGTATCTTCTCCAGTGCTCACACGTGCAACAAATAAAAGCTAAATAAAACAACGCTGTGTCCATACTCCAATTCAAAGTTTGGTTTCAGCTGCTGAGTTTTAGTTAAGGATTCTTTTATCACCTCCTCTTTTATACTTTCATGAAATTACAGCCCTCCCAAAATACATTTTTAGTTTCCAAATCCATAAACTCAGCCATTTTTGTAAGATGCTCTGCATAAAAATTGAGAATGTCTACTGTAACTGGAGTTCAAGCACATTTTTTTTTTTAATTTAAAAAATAGGCATAGAATTTTTAAAAATGCTACTTTGTCAAGTCAACTTTGTTGGCATGACAGTATGAAACCATCTTTTCCTTTTTTTCCCCACCACAAATCCCCAAGTGTATGTGGATAATGAAAGCAGCTTTGGGTCGCAGAGAAAGTGTTTCAAAGGAAAATACAGTTTGTGATCAAGCAGCTGGAACTTACTTATTGACAGCTGGATTATATCTGACATTTTAAGTGTGGCTTACAAGAACTGACAGCATCATGAGAGCAGCCACAGGAACATAAAATGCACATTAAGCTTTTATGCCTAAGACTAATCTACTCTTTTGATCTACAAAATTTATAAGCTGTCTCTGTACTTGATTAATTAATAGCAGATGCAGACAATCTGGAAGGTTACTCCATGAGTCCATTGCTAACCAGCAACATAGCTACCATCCATACCTAGAGAATACCCTAAGGGCTTAGCCAATGAAAGATAGCAAAGCACACATTTTCATTATAGCAGGCAGCACCATTGAGGTGATTTGGCCCTGGCTGGGGGCCAGATGCCCAGCAAATCCATTCAATCGCTCCCCTTCTTAGATGGACAGGGGAGAGGGGAAAAAAAAACAAAGGCCCATGAGTCAAGATAGAAGAAATTTAATAAGATCAAAAGCACAAGCAAAGGCTGCACACAGAAGCAAGAGCAAAAGAAGGTGTTACTCTCTACTTTCCATCAGCAGATGATGTTTGGCCACTCCTGGGAAGCAGGGTTTCCATATGCACAGCAGTTGCTCCAGAGGACAAACACTATAAACGAAAGTCCCCACGCTTCCTTCTTTCCCTCACTGTTCATATCTGAGTTGATGTCATACAGTCTAGAATACCTACCTGTGTCCCATTTGAAAATCTGCCATTCCTCAGCCTAATGTTTGGGGAGAAAATGTTGGAAAAGCACAGTCACCGTGCTCAGCTCAGCAGTAGCCAAAACACTAGCGTTACCAGCACCCAGCTACGTCACTGCAAAACGCAGCACTATGACAGCTGCTCCGGAGAGAATTAACTCCAGCTCAGACAAATCCAATACATGCATTCACAAATGGGTGATCTCATGAAGGCTGGAAATGGCATTTCTTCTGGCCAGATTTAAGGCTTCATATCAAACAAGAATCAGGTGAGGCATGACAACATTCTGAATTTGTTATAATATAGTTTTTATAGAGATTCACCTTGAGCAACGCTTCCAGGACAAGATATAAGCAGGTGAAGACATTTATTATGTTATAGAGCAAAGTTATCTAGTCTATCAGAAGGCACATGTATCACATCTCATTTTCTACTGGCATGCATGCAATTAAGGCATGCAATAGGTTAAAATAACAAAATAATATTTTAACACATCCAACCAAATTCTTCCCAGTTTCTCTCCTTCAGTTACGAGGTGTTTACATTCTTCTCTGAGTCAAAGACAAAACAACCCTTTCTCTAATTCAAGCAAAACCAAATCTTCCTTACAGCCTTCCAAAGCCATCTGAAAACAACCTCTTCCCACATGAATTCACTTGGGTTTCCTCATGGTGTCCATTCATGCATTTTCTCAAGAGTTATAGATACATTGGGTGAAACACTAGCTTTCTCTCATGCACTGGAACATATCATTCCCTTGCAACATTTTCAGCTAGTGTCCTTAAGGATGGAAATCCCACTATGCATGTGTACTTATGTAGGACAGTGATCCAGATAATTGGGGTTGTAGCTGGGACAAGACAAGAAAGACTCATTTCATGATGACAGGAACCAAAACCAGTTGTCATAATGATAGCAATCATGTCTGCTCCCTCCGCTGTGGCAGAGGGACAAGTCTGTGACAACAGATACAGCGAACTAAAGCCTGAAAGACCAAAACCCTAACAGAAAGAGTAGAATAGAATAGAATAGAATAGAATAGAATAGAATAGAATAGAATAGAATAGAATAGAATAGAATAGACCAGACCAGGTTGGAAGAGACCTTCAAGATCAAAGCATCCAACCTATCAACCAATCCAACCCACCTAAAAACTAAACCAAGCACCCCATCAAGTCTCCTCCTGAACACCTCCAATGATGGTGACTCCACCACTCTCTCTGTATAGAACTTCTTCCTAACCTCCAGCCTAAACCTCCCCTGGTGCAGCTTGAGACTATGTCCTCTTGTTCTGGTGCTGGTTGCCTGGGAGAAGAGACCAACATCCGCCTGTCTACAACCTCCCTTCAGGTAGTTGTAGAGAGCAAGAAGGTCACCCCTGAGTCTCCTCTTCTCCAGGCTAAGCAATCCCAGCTCCCTCAGCCTTTCCTTGTAGGACTTGTGTTCCAAGCCCCTCACCAACTTCGTTGCCCTTCTCTGGACATGTTCCAGCAAGTCGATATCCTTCCTAAACTGAGGGGCCCTATTTCCCCTTTTAATAACACTTTTGTTTCAGTATTTAAGTTACATTAGTAACACAAACAGAGAATCACACAGATGTTGGGCAGGTATATTTAATTTTATTTTTAAGGTAAAATCTCATCCAAAATGAAGAATATTGCCCTCACACAGATGTAGGACCCAATTAAACAACTAGACATGTTTACTAATAAAATTATGATCCTGAGAGCCACAAGACATTTGCTGTTCCTCTTATTTCAAAAGCATTATTTAAATCCTTCTTTGATTTTTTTAAATTTAATTTAGAAGTCCAATTTTTACTACTGTTAGCTGCTATCTGACTTGTCCCTCAAGTTTGCCTTCCTTCTTTGCGTTACCATTGATTTAGTAGCGGTGAAGAATTAAGTTCTTTTCCTCTGCACAAAGGAGCCTTGCAATATCAGTGGCACTATCAAGTCTGTGTGGTTTTTTTTTTCATCAATGTGTTCCTGCTAAGTTTTGTTCAGCAAATTCTATGTAATTAATGAATGAAACCATTGATGATCTGAATTGATCACCTACCTCAGTATCCCCTGACTATTGCACTAGACTACCAACACACCTTATAATTCTTGTTGTGCTCGCTTTACAAACACATCTGTGTACTAGGAAGTACCCCAAAATCATGCCTTGGTCACAGAGCAGCCACCAACTGCTAATCTTTCCTGTCTGAAAACACAATACTCTCTTTGCATTTACAACTCTGAGTTCCTGTTCCTTGAATGGGAACTTCAAATTCACTGGAATTTTAACCTTCATTTTTTAACCTACTAATTCAACATGAGTGAAAGTATGATAAAAACATTCCATGGTGCAATTTAAGTGGTGATTAAGGACAAAGATTTTCAGGTATCTGTAAATAGCATGATGTAATGCCAAAATCAAAATTACTAATATCTGCTGGCTGAATGTGGATAAAAGATTGTTAGTGTTTGGCAAATGACAGCCTAATCGGTTCCCACCATCTGTACCCTTGCAGCAGCTGCCACCAGGAGGACCGGCACAGGCAAAGATCTGCAATCTGCTCAGCAGCAGCCTGTGGCCAACAGGGAGAGTCCCTCCTGTTCTTCAGGCAGTCATAACATAGAGGCAGCAATAGAAGGGAATCAGGTTCGGTCCCTTACGACATTTGTCTGGCAGTACAAGAGTGCCCTTTTTCCCCCCCACTTTGCAGCAGTTAGAATAATTGGGGCTTGGCCGAGTTCCTGTGACAGTTTCTGAAAAAAAAAAGAAAGATGAAACACAAGCCCTTTGAAAGCAAACTTGAAGAGGCTATTTCACACTATCTCAAATCTTAGATCTCATTTAAAAAAATTGTTAACAGATAAAAACTTCAGTGGGTTAAACTCTATCCCAGTTACCTTCTCCTGGGATTCTTTTGCTACTAAATGACTACAAAAAGAGATCTGAGACAAAAGCAGGCAATTACATTTCCTCCCTTTTCTGGTGGGGGATTAGCAGATAGCAGCAACACATTTTCCCAACTAGATCTTCCTTTTGACTGGATATTAAAGAGAAAGACATCAATAAATGACAGTACTTAAAATAAAAGTATTAAATATTCATAGCAGAAAATCCATAAACCAAGGCATAATCCATGCAAAGGCCATTTTGATGTTGTTTTAACATAGACCTAAGGAAGCATAAAGTATCCCCTTACTGCCCATATCCTTAACACAGAAAACAGCTTCTCAAAAGACGTCACTAGCTTTGCCATGGAATTACAGCTGCTATCTCACTGCACCAGACTGCAAATCTATGCAAGGTTTAGACATAGGCTATACCAAATAAACAAGATATGAATTCTATAAAGCACAGAGAAAGATTGAGAAGCAACTTGTCATCTGACCCAAAATCTCTCTCCTTGCTTGTACTGACCTAAGAGCAGTGTACTGCCCACACACACAGCAGCAGCTAAACTACAGTGTTTGAACAGTTGATATAAGTTTGGGGTGGTTTTTTTTCCACTGATACTTTGCTAGTTTCTGTTCATACTGAAATAAGCCTTTGGACTGGAGCTTTGGCTGTAACTTCTTTTAAAAACATTTAGGCTAAGCAAATACAGACATTGCAGCATAACAATTTATAGCTGATAACAGGATAAGCTTAGATGAAAAGGCAAACTGTTTGCCCATTTTCCTTCAGTGACTATCTGAATAGCCCTGCTTAAGAGCAACCAAGTCATTAGTAGTCCTGTCTCTTGGCTTACAGAATAACAGAATACATCTATTTGGAAGAGACCTCAAATATCATCCAGTCCAACCTTCAATCCAGCACTGAAGGGTCAACACTAAACCATGTCCCTAAGTGCCTGGTCCGCATGCTGCTTAAACATCTCCAGGGACAGTGACTCCACCTCTGCCTTGGGCAGACCTTTACAGTGTTTGATAACCCTTTCAGTGAAGAAATATTTCCTAGCATCCAACCTGAACGTCCCCTGGCACAGCTTGAAACTATTTTCTCTAGTACTGTTACCAAGGAGAAGAGGCTGCCCCCCTCCTCACCCCAACCTCCCTTCAGGTGGTTGTAGAGAGCCATGAAGTCTCCCCTCAGGCTCATCTTCTCTAGACTGGACCACCCCAGCTCTCTCAGACGCTGCTCATGAGTCACTTGTTGCAGGCCCTTCATGAGCTGTGTTGCTCTTCTCTGAACATGCTCCTGCACCTCAATGTAATTTTCATAGTGAGGGGCCCAGAACTAAACACAGCACCTGAGATATGGCCTCACCAGTGCTGAGTACAGGGGGATGTTATGAATAGGAGGAAAATAGGATGAAAAATTTATATGTGTGTGTGTGTGTGTGTGTTTTATTTATAAATTAGCTCTGCTTTCCTCATAATGTAATACAACATTCATAAAGGTTCTGATGTTCAGTTGTGGGTTATCTTCACAATAATAATGGTTACAAATAATTTAAGAACAATATTTGGAAAAGATAAATCCACAACTAACAAATATCCCACTCACAAAACAAAAGAACTTCCCAGAGACTTAGGAGTATGTCAAATACAAATACTGCTGATCGTGGAAATTCCTGTTAAGGTCCCTTTTTAGTGGAGAATTCTCCTAAACTGCTGCAGCTGCTCTATCTACATGTGGGGAGGAAAACCTGAGCTAAAAACTATTCCTCTCCTCAACTGTACCATTTAATGAAAACTGTGTTTAAATTTCTCACACGTCACAAAAGCAAAGCTTTTCAAGCCCAAACAGACAATAGAAGGGCATGCCAGGAACAGACAACCATCAAATTGTTTGCCCAGACTTGCCCCTTGCAGGGCATGTGGCTTAGGGGGAGAGGTCATGTCAGTCTACTGACCCACAGCCCTAGATACAGGGAGGTGTCTTACCACCTGGCTCTCTCCATCCCAGCTTCTCTGCTTCCCCCAGCCTGGCTCTGTGGGACAGGACAGGACTTTGGATGTACTGCCACGGGGGATGATCACCTCCCTGTTCCTGCTGGTCACAGTGTTTCTAATACAAGCCAGGATACCATCAGCTTTCTTGGACATCTTGGCTTAAAAACTACTTTTCTCATTATGAGTGCAAGTATCACAGAATCAACCAGGTTGGAAAAGACCTTCAAGATCATCAAGTCCAGCCTATCACCTGACACTATCTAATCAACTAAACCATGGCACTAAGTGCCTCACCCAGTCTTATTTTAAACACTTCCAGGGATGGTGACTCCATCACCTCCCTGGGCATCACATTCCAATGGCCAATCACTCTGTGAAGAATTTCTTCCTAACATCCAGCCTAAACTGCAACATTGTTTTAGAATCATAGAATTGTTAGGGTTGGAGGTGACCTCAAGGATCATCCTATTCTAGCCAGCCTGCCATGGGGAGGGACATTTCACACTGGAACAGGTTGGCCCAGAGCCACATCCAGCCTGGCCTTAAAAACTCCTAGGGATGATGCTTCTAGCACCTCCCTGGGAAACCTGTTCCAGTGTCTCACCACTCTCATGGTGATCTGAGTCTATCCCTTTCTAGTTTTTTTTTTTCATTCCCCCTAGTCCTATCATTACCTGACATCCTGGAAGTCCCTCACCTGCCCCTTTTTAACCTCAAAACCCAGAGCACCTGGGCTCTGTTGGAGTCTCCTCCCACCCCAGGTGTGGCCATTTTGCCCTCCCCACCCACTCCCCTTTTTAATCCCCTCCAGGAAAAGCAGAAGCCCCAAGCTGAGCCCTTCTGGGCTGAGGGATCCTCCTCTCATCACTGGTGAGTGCCCATGGTGCACACTGGGTGATGGTGGTGGTGACAACAAAGGCCGGGGGGCCTGGTGGCCCCCCGGTTAGGTAGGAAGAATGTTGATGCCTTTTCCAGTATCATCCACGGGTGCTGGCTGAGTCTCCTTACTGGGGCTGAGCTCCTCTGTGTAGTATCTTGGCTGGTGAGGGTCTTGCCCCTGGCTCTGGGATGGTTGTAAAAATGGTGGTGGTGGAGCAGGAGCTGTTTAGTCATATGATATTACAATAAATATTTTAATTAACAAATTAATATATCTTTTAAAAGCTAGAAGGATGAATTCAGGTAGAGCCAAGGCCTGGCAAACAGAGAGTATTTCAGAAAGGTCCTACACGTGAGCAGAGAATATGTAACTTACTGTTTTTGGTGATATCAGCTAGCTCAATTTCTATACATTGCTAGTCTACAGACTAATTTGTCTTTGTCCACATCTACTATAAATGCTGAACTTACTGGAAGTAGAACTGACATTAATTTGTAAATAAAGATTACAAAGGCAAAGTAAGGGATAAAAACATAGTTATAAAATACAGCAGAATGTGGAAACAGGAGATTAAACCTCATTAAAATCTCATCCCTGGGCATTACTAACAGTTCTACAATTAATAACAAGGCAGTTGACTGCACTAAGCAGCATAATAGAAATTAAATTTCCATTTATGTATAAGAATAATTAGGTTACATAAAAAGATTGAGGGGTGGACTCCTTATATATGTTTTTTGTTTACCCCATACAGAAGATTACATAGTCTTTATAAATGCATATTCAGGAATATTTAAACCACTTGGCTGTGTGGAGTAATTCACTGAATAACATCACTTTACCCAGGACTGCACTTATAGTATGAAATGGATGCAGCTTTTGTTCTGTCATCACAGTAGTCATTTAGCAGCTTGAGCCATTTAACATCTAAGTGAGCACTGAGGCAAATAAAAACTTCATTTTTCAAAAATAAAATGTGGTATAAACAAGAAATAATTAATGTTTACATTTTTAATATGCAGCATTTCTTTTTCACTAGCAATACAACAATTCCATGTGGAGTTGTCGTGGCATTTGATGGGAGCAGAAGTGCTACCCCAAATAAAGGCTATTCTGCTTCACTGAGAAAAGATACCAGAGCTGAGCAGTGTGAGCAAAATGAAGTTCTTAAAAAAACCTTCTCCAATCTCCAAGCCACAGACTAGCATTATGTATTTTCTTCTGTTAGATTGTCACAATAACACTCAGGGCCCTAACATTTGGTAGCACCAGCTGATTAGGATCTCCTTTCAGGAGCCTCTGAGAAGCAGAAAATGAGGCATTTGGAGAGTGTTTTCTTCAAGGAAGGTATAATAACCATCATTAGAAGTAGCAAAAGCTATTGGGGCTAAAGTTAAAGCAGCAAAAACCTGCCAATTTGTTAGCTTATATATTTTTTTCCTTTTCAGCTAGATGATCCTCTAAAAGGAGCAGGTCTCAATCTCTATCTAGTTCTTAGGCAGATAGATTTATTCTTTTTTTTTTTTTCACTGATGAAAATCAGTAACCATTGCCATTGAAAAGGCTGTGTGCTTAGGATTTTAAAATTTCTTTGCTTTCCCAAGCACCTGCATGCAGCACAGACTGATTATATATATCTCAAGAGAACACTTGCCGTAGTCTCTCAGCAAAATCAGACTTTCATTCATTGACTAAAAGCCATTAACATTTCCTTTGGGCACTACTGCAATGCAAAAGCTAGCTAAAACTCCAAGTGAGAATCTTAGCCATCGTGCTTATCTATATAAACGTTTTGCACAAGTATTTCCCACTTTGTTTGCAAACTTCTACCTCTCTCCTGTCTTTGTCCCCTTCCAAACTTGTGAGCTTACATCTGATTTCACCTTTCTTTGCTCTTCCCATTGCAGTAGGTTTTGTTAAGGACACACTTCATCTATACCATGAAGGTTGAATGCTTTACCAGGATAAGTGCAGAGTCCTGCACCTGAGAAGGAATAATAAACTGCACCAGTAGAGGTTAGGAGGTGTTCTGCTAGAGGGCAGCCCTGTGGAAAAGGACCTAGGAGTCCTAGTGGACAAGTTATCCATGGGACAGCAATGAGCCCTTGTGGCCAAGAAGGCCAATGGTATCCTGGGGTGCATTGAGAGTGTCCAGCAGATTGAGGGAGGTTCTCCTCCCCCTCTACTCTGCACTAATGAGGCCCAACTAGAATATTGCATCCAGTTCTGGGCTCCCCAGTTAAAAAAGAACAGGAATCTACTCAAGAGAGTCTAATGGAGGGCTACAAGGATGGTTAAGGAACTAGAGCACATGCTTTAGGAGGAAAGGCTGAGAGACCTGCAGCTTTTTAGTCTGGAGAGAAGACTGAGAGGGAATCTAATAAATGCATATAAATATATGGGGGCTGGGTGTCAGGAATGAAGGGACAGCTTCTTCTCACTTGCACCCTGTGATAGGACAAGGGGCAATGGATATAAACTACTGTGGGTATTTAAACCAGCAGTTTATAAGTTCCCCTTAAGAGATAAGACAAAAAAAGTTGTATTTCTGAGCCCAAAACTGTGGGATAGAAGCTTTCTGGTATCTGTCTAATAGGGGCAGCTGTCCTGTTGCTGCCCTGACCTTTTAAGTTAAAGTATTGTGTGCTTGTTTGGTTTAGTGTAGCTGCAAGGCTTCTATCTTTGCCCATGTATTATGTCAGTTGTGTTAGAATGAATTAATTGACACAGCTCTGTTTTTTGTATCATTGCAGATATGTTACATCAGCTATTTTGGGTGTATATAAAAGGCTCTCAAGTGTGTTAATAGAAGTCTTCAATGTTCTTCAGTTACCACATTGGAGTTCATGATCAAAGTTTGCTATGTCAAACTACAGCACAGGAAGTTGCACCTCAACACGAGGAAGAACTGCTTTACTGTAAGGGTCACAGAGCACTGGAACAGGCTCCCCAGAGCGATTGTGGAGTCTCCTTCTCTGGAGACTTTCAAGACCTGTCTGGATGCATTCCTGTGCAACCTGTGCTAGACTATATGGTCTTTCTCTGGCAGGGGGTTGGACTCGGTCTCCAGATGTGCCTTCCAGCCCCTAACATCCTGTGATACTGTGATCATTCTTGCCATTTATCAAATCTATCACTAATCTATAACATGCTACTGCAGGTTTTTTCCTAATTCAATTACTATTGTTTTTCAATACTAGCACAACTCATACTTTTTAAAATAAAAGAAATAAAATTTCACTATTTGTGTGCAGCCTGACTTTCTTTTTCTTTCAGAAAGCAAGAAAAAAAAGTAACACATATTTATGGTGCCTCCTTAGTTTTAGGGTTTTCATATGTAGTGCCATTCAAAAAGATCAGGAAAAGGTAGTTATTGCCCATTATTAGGAAAATACTGAGAAAATTCATCTACTTAATGGAATGCCATGAAACGTCATTTTATATTTAAAGAAGTCCAGATCACCTATAAATCTTTGAGAATCTGAACACTAAAAGGTTTAACCTTTAATTCCTAATGACTTATTTTGACTTTCCTGAAAAACATTCTGAATAATTCTTTCCTCATAAACCCATCTACTGCCTTTGTGATATCTTTTCCTTAGTCTAGAAGACACTTAACCTTTCTAAACTTGCCTCCCTCCCCCCCAAAAAAAGTGTAAAGATGAGCTGACAGATACATGCTGTTGCTATATTGGAAAACATGGATTTCAAATCACATCACTGAGTGGTATTCCGAGAATTGACTCCACTTTAATTTGGAGGAAAAGGTATATAGACAGGATGAGAGGCAGCAGGGGAGAAGTGGTCATTTATAATTTGCAGAGCAGACTTTTCTTTCCATGGGCCTCATATATACATTCACTTTCCATTCATTTTGTGGGACTCTGTAGCAAACATTTTTATGTATTGCTCATTTCTCCAATCTTTTATAACTTCTCAACCATAACTGTAAGGCAGATTAAAATTAGCCATCTTCCAATTTGTCCTACCATGTAAATGCTTGTTAGTTTTATTGATTGTATTACACAGACTTTTATTGCCTTGGCAAACAGTTTACAGGGACTATAAAGTAAGCCCTGGAATAGGCCATGAAAATGTTCCTGCAAGTAAGCTTCATTGCCTACTCAAAAATATACTGGTAATGTAAATTATATCCAGATTCAAATGACCCTCTTTCCCACTCTTGGGGGGAAAAAAAAACAAACAACAAAAATCCCACCTGTTTTTATTCTGCTTTTTAGGATGGAGAGAGATTTTAAATTCTAATGAAAATTAAAGGACAAACAACTTTATTTTTTGTCCCAATACACACTTCTCTCTGTCTACATAAGTGTGAATAAGTGTCACAGTATCACTAAGGTTGGAAGAGACCTTGAAGATCATCGAGTCCAACGTGTCACCACAGACCTCATGACTAGACCGTGGCACCAAGTGCCACGTCCAGTCCCACAGTATCACTAAGGTTGGAAGAGACCTTGAAGATCATTGAGTCCAAACTGAAGTAAGTATTATTTCATGTATCTCCTAAAATCTGAGTAGTTTAGGAATAGGCATTGTAAAGAAAGACAAATAGTTCACTCTCAACTCAAAAAATTCTGTGAACTAGTCTAACATGCTCTTTATTAATCCCTCAGCTAAAGTCACTACTTTCTTTGACTAACCTGAAGTCTGACTGAGCATGGCTCTCTACCATGGAAGGTAGATAGGAGAGCACAGAACTGTAGTGCAGCTAATTTCTCTTTGCCTCTACCTGTTTGTCATCTCGACCTTAGCTGCTGTCATTTCTGCTGTGGGCAGCCTCTACATACATAGAGATATTTGTTTAGTCCTCTGACCACTGCAGTCAATTCAGTATTTCAGACATTTTTCAAACTGGTGATCTGACATTGTCTGTCAAACACTTCCCTTCTCATTTCCTTCTGCTGTGCAGTAACTCATATCTTAAATCCCTTTGGTTCCTTTTGCTGCTGCTTTTTGTTGTTGTTGTATGCTTGGGTTTTTTCATCCTTTCTTCCTATCTTACATTCTTTTTTCCTGTTATTTGATGTTTCACACTTTCTACTGTTTATATTTGTCCAATGCAGTTTCCACTCCAAATAGCCTGATTTTTTTCAAGATATCCAGGCGTAAATAGAATCTACCAACTCTATCTCTTTTCCTGTTAACTGGCACTCAGAACTACGGGTGATATTTAATTTCTCAGACTCTCTTTGGGTTACATTTCACAATGCAGTCGTGTGGGCTGAATAATATGAGGGAAATAAGTTCTCTAACTCTGTGAAGCACTAGACATGATAAAAAAAATATAAAATCTTACAGGATGGCAGTGAAAACCATACTGAAAGTAGCAATGAGAGAATACGTATGGCATTTCACATCCTGGCTGCTTCATTTCCTATGCAAACCTGGAAAAATGCATCTTCACTGGGACTCTCAGAGATCAACACATCACAAGAAACCATTGTGTTTTAAGCTGCTTTTAAAGACATGAAATATATTCTTACTCCTGTCTGCAAAAAAACGGGCAATGGTATTCAGGAGCAGCAGTAAGGCAGTTAATGGAAAAGCTGCAAGGAAAATGGTGACAAAGGAAATGACTTGAAGAGGAAGACAGAACTCAGTTAATTTTGACTGCAATAATTGTGCAGTTGGTGATTGGACTTCACCTTTTGTTCCAACAGCCTAACTGTTATTCTTCAGATGCTTTTGCTCCCTGTTTTTATGACTGCTTTCAAGGAACATTCTTTCTTGTCACTTGTTCTGGTTGATGCTAACAAGTTTTTGTTTCTGTCTATAATCAACTACCTTGGCCATCACTACACTGCTGTACTGTTTGAAAAGCACCTCTCAATGTCATTGCAAACCACAGCTGTAAAGAGCAAACCACTTCAAACTGCACAGTGATGATTATATTTTTGACATTAAATCACAGGAGTTTGATTTTTCTTTTGTTTGTGTGGTTAACCAGATAACATTCCTGCAAAGTGCTGCAATACTGAAATGTCAAAGTTTGTTCATGAAACACAGTGAGTTTCCCTAAATGAACACAAGCAGTGCAAAGCAATTTGTATGCAAAACATACCTCTGTTGCCTAATCAGATTCATAAATTCAAAGCACATTTAACAAATTACTTGTCTTTTAAACCAGCAGTTTAAAAGTATCCTTAGTGATATCAAAAGCAGAATAAACAGTGGATCATAAATTTTATTTTTTTTTCCTAAATTAAACAGATAGACTCAGAGTACTTTGTAGCTCAAATAATGAATGGGAAAATCATATCAAGAAAAGAGCATCTAAAACTATGTCCTATCTCTGTCTTTCTTCAATTTGTTTTCCAAAGTGGATGTTATGGAAGAGAAAAGTTGAACTCTTATCTTCTGTACAGATAACATTTCAGTAGGAAGAAATATACTTTGTTCCAGATTAAAGAGAGAAAGCTACTGTTTATCCAAGTCTCTGTAAAGACATTTTAGCATTAAATGAAAATGAATAAACTTTCCATTAAAAGAAAAATAATTAGATTCATAATTGGCACAGATGTTCAATAAGTTTGGTTTAGCATTTCTTTACTCCTGTTCCCAGCAGTATGCAACAAAGTTACCTCAATGAAGTTTTGTCATGAAAAGCTAAAACCACCATTTAATATTTGTGTGTTCTTCATGCTACTACTAAAGATGGGAATGTGGAGCAGGTGCAGAAAAAACCCTTGACTTAAATCAATCTAATTAAAGAACCCAAATAGAAACCAAACAATCCAATACAGGTCTCGTGTGCCAAGTCACAATCAATCCATCTCATTGTAGGTATTTTCTAGACAGCTGTTAATCACTACCAATCCTAGCATTCTGCTATCTTCAAAGACATTCTACTATCTTCAAAGACTATCTATTCTTGTCTAATTTTAGTATTAGAAAGAGAAGATATATTCTCAGTCATCTTGGCTGCCATTAATCCTGTCATTAGTGACATAAAGAAAATATTCTTTCTTCTTGCAATGACTTTATATTGTAAGTCTGTTGTAGAAGACTGTAGAAGAGATAGCTTTCGTTGTCTCTTTTGAAGAAAGTCTCATTTACTCATTTGTCATAGGTTATCTCAGCAGACCTCTCTCCACTCTAACAGACCCACATAGCAGCTGAGTGTGAACCAAATATTCCATCTGCCTTTCAATAAGGCAGGATTACTTCCATCTTGCTATTTATACTCTTTATCCATTTGTCAGATGTCTGCCCTTTTAAAATGAAGTGTATAGAGCTGTTTACTAGTACCCTAATTATGGTTCTCTGTAAAGCCATAATTATTTTTATTTGAAATAATAGTTCTATAAAAAATTCCTCAATCTTGAGAGCTCAGTCTTTCACGACTAGGAACACTGTGCATTCTTGCTTTGAAAAACCTCTTATTATTTCAGACTGTTTCTTGGAGGAAATTATGTTGAATTCATGCCTCTTCGACAACATATTTATACTTTCTCCTGTCATCAGCATATGTAATAAATATCATAATTTTTTTCATTAAAACTTTGACTAATACCTGACCCAGGACACACAACTCAGAATTTCTATTTCATAGTGAGCTGCTGTTTCTTGTCTTCTACATATATTTTTCTAGTACTTTTGAGGAGAGTACTTTGAAAAAAATGTCCTGTTTTCCTAAGTTGCTTTTAAACATGTCAAAGCTCAAGATGTGTCACTGATACAACTTTTCCTCCACTCCCATACAGTTGTCATACTGAAGGCTTATGGGTTTATAGGATTTGCTTTTGATAGGTTGTGTTAAATTATATTTGTATCAATCATTTTCTTAGTCACTTTTTGCAGAAGTAAAGGTGTTTCTGTAGCTTAGTTAATTCTCTGAGTCCTTTGCTGCTGCTTTTTCTCCTTTTTAAGAGGTAAGACATATATTTATAGGGTTTTTGTTTGTGCTTTTTCTACTTCATCAGATCTACATGATTTTAAAAGACAACAAGTAATGGCTCTGCAATTCAGTCAAACCAGTCTTTCCCTTTTGTAGTAAGATTTTCATTTAATCCTGGGGATTAAACACACAACAACCTGTTCTGCCTTATTCCATGGCTGATTTCTTGCTGTTTGGTCTTTGGTGTTACTGTGAAGGTCAGCTGATTATAGCTGATATTTCCTATGAACAGCCATGGAGAGTCAGACATCATAAGTTGTTCTATCACAAACAAACAAATAAAAAAATAGGAACAGCACAACATGAGAAAAACACAAATGATAATTAAACCAGCACAGAAATGTTGAAAGCTTGTGATGAGGAGCTCCTCAATAAAATTACTAAACCAAAAAACACCTAATCAAAGTTCTGCAATTTCATTGCTGTAAAGAAAACAAGGATGAACCAAATAACAAACCTGACAGCAACTTGCAATCTAACCAGAAAATCTAAATGCAAATTATATTACAAACTGTTTAAATGCATAGCTGTATTTCTTGTCATTAGAAAAATAATAATTATTATTGCAAGTCTGAACCTTAATGACCAAATTATAAACTTCACATTTTCTTTAATGTACAGGCACATGAACTGGAAAGATGCAAGCAAGACATATTAATTCAGAAGTATTTTAGAAATATAAACCCTCAGTACATACTTTTTATTCAAGAATACAGATAAGTTCATTAAGTGATTCATCACTTCCACAATGTCATAGTATCATAGTATCAGTCAGGGTTGGAAGGGACCACAAGGATCATCTAGTTCCCACCCCCCTGCCACGGGCAGGGACACCCCACACTAGATCAGGCTGGCCCAGAGCACCACCAGGGCCCACCCAGGGCCAACCACCACAATATATGGAAGTAATCAGTGCTTAACACTAGCTGTCCATTAAAAGGCCCCAAACTAAATACAGTGTTTGAGGTGCAGCCTCACAGTGCCAAGTACAGGGTACACAATCCCTTCCCTACTCCTGCTAGCCATGTTATTGCTGATACAAGCCAGGATATCATTGATGTCTACAAGACAAACAATATTATTGAGACATGGATTAAGAATAAAGTTCTGCAGTCAGGAGACTAAAGGCTCAGAGAAGACTTTCATTAAAAGAGGGTGCAGAGCTGCTGTCTCCCTCATAAGTCAAGATAATTTCAAAACATGTAGTGTCCAGGCAAATACATATAAGTAGTAAATCCTCATGACCACTTGAATAACCATAAAAACATACTTAAACGAGATCTAGTCATGGTATGACAATGCTCTTTCAAAATCAGGAGTAATCCTAGTCAATACATTTCAGTCCCCCATGCCTGTTGAAGGAAAAGCTAAATATTACTGGAAGCAGATAGGATATTTTTAAAGAGTGCATGTAAGAATCACTGAGTAGAGGTTATGGTTAAGGACTAGACTAATAATTTTTTGTGCTATTCTCTTTTAACTCAAGAGTTTATGAAAACAAGACCATATGTGAAATTCTAAATATTTTCATTTAATATTTATGGGAAAGGAGGGTGTGAATTAGGAAACTTGGAACTGCCCTTTAAGCTTTCCAAAGTATGATACAGCACACCACACAACCAGAGAAATTATTTTCTCTTTCCTGTATGGAGACCACGACTCTCCTTCACCCACACTTCAAAGCTAATCATTTACAATTCAATGAGATGATAATTCATCCCCAAATTTGAGCATACCCAGTCAGTAAGTACTTTAGAACCTTCTTTGTCTCTCGCTTTGCATAAAGTCTTTTCACTGTATACATACTATGTAGTGCAAAACAAGGCAGATAATTCTCCAAACTGGTACCAAAATTGTTTCAGAGGGGAAAAAAATATTGCTTTGTCAGAGTTTCTTACAGCAATGAAGTTTCATAGTTTTTCATAGTTTCAGTCAGGGTTGGAAGGGACCACAAGGATCATCTAGTTCCAACCCCCCTGCCATGGGCAGGACACTCTACACTAGATCAGCCTGGCCAGGCCTCATCCAGCCTGGTCTGAAACACCTCCAGGATGGGGCCTCAACCACTCCCTGGACAACCATTCCAGGGCTTCACCACTCTCATGGTGAAGAACTTCCTCCTCACATCTAGCCTGAATCTCCCACCTCCAGCTTCATTCCATTCCCCTAGTCCTATCACTCCCTGATAGCCTGAGAGTCCTCCCCAGCCTTCTTGTAGGCCCCCTTCAGATACTGGAAGGCCACAATTAGTCACCTCGGAGCCTTCTCTTCAGGCTGAACAGCCCCAACTTCAGTCTGTCCTCATAGGAGAGGTGCTCCAGCCCTCTGATCATCCCCGTGGCCCTTCTATGGACACCTTCCAGCACCTCCACATCCCTCTTGTAAGAGGGCTCAGAACTGGAGGCAGTACTCCAGGTTGGGGTCTCACCAGAGCTGAGTAGAGGGGAGAATCACCCCCTTGACCTGCTGGCCACACTTCTCCGATGCAGCCTAGGATCTGATTGGCTTTCGGGATGCAAGTGCACATTGAGAGCTCATGTTGAGCTTCTCGTCCACCAGCACCCCCAAGTCTCTCTCCTCTGGGCTGCTCCCCAGCCAGTCACTGCCCAGCCTGGATTTGTGCCTGGGATTGTCTCGACCCAGATGCAGGACCCCGCACTTGGTGTTGTTGAAGCTCATGAGGTTGGCCTGTGCCCACCTCTCCAGCCTGTCAAGGTCCCTCTGGATGGCATCCCTTCCCTCCAGCGTGTCTGCTGCACCACAAAGCTTGGTGTCATCAGCAAACTTGCTGAGGGTGCACTCGAATGCCAATGTCCATGTCACCCAAAAGATGTTGAACAAGACTGGTCCCAGGACTGATCCCTGAGGGACTCCGCTTGTCACTGGCCTCCACTGGGACAGGACCCGTTGACAGCCACTCTTTGGGTGCAACCCTCAAGCCAGTTCTTTATCCATCTAGTGGTCCATCCATCAAACCCATAAGTGGAAGTGGTTTTGCTAGCCTTCATGTTTGTACAAAGACAATTTGGCAACTCTGGGCGGTACTAAGTAGTACCATTTAATCATATGGAGATATATTCCCAGTATCAAGTTAGTACGACTTTTGAGTACCAATCTTATGAATATTTAGTCATGAAGTCAAAAATATTTCAAGAAATCTAAGTTTAATAAAAAACTACATGTAATTTTTATTTGGTCACATTTCATCACTTAACAACTTTTTTTCAACTTTTAGCTATATCTTTATTATTCTTCCCTATCATTGTTCTACATTTTGGGTTTTTTTTTCGTAAAAAGACATTGCATTTATCACATTTAATAGTGCTTTTCACAGTAGGGTTTACATTTGAATTTGGCATAATATAGACATTCCTAAGCAACTATAATTCCAATCCATTAAGCTAATGTTTGCAGCTGCTGTGAACAGTGGGCCTGTCATCTTTTGTGTAATGACGTCTGGTACAGCACAGGATATAAACCCAAAATAAGCTCAAAAGTTACATCTAAACATCACAGAAAGTTATTCTTACCCTCTTCTCTCACCGCCAGTTCTCACACAGGAGTGTGTTGTACATGTGAGAAACATCTTCATGGTTTTTTTAAGT
>CM037633.1:11878082-11955078 GCA_015227895.2 Colaptes auratus
AGTGGACAGTGTAGAGATGATATTGCCAAAATAGTCAACATTTCAAATAGAAATTGTGAAATCTGATAGAGGGGAAATGGAAAGAAAAAGAATAAAAGCAGGTAATAGAAAAAGGAAGTGGAGGAAGAAGCAGGTAAATCAAAAATTTGGTTAGTGTGGTAAAGAGATGGCGAAGTATGGACAAGGAGCTGTACTTGTATGGCCCTTGAAACTGAGTCATAGGAAGCTATAAATGTGAACAGGTAAGGTATCTCCAGGTACTGGTGCCATCTGTGTGGGGCAGGTGTGGGAGTGGGTGTGTACATGTGCATAAACACCACAGATCTAGGGAAGTTTGAAGACATCTAAAACTCTTTAAACACACTACTGAATGCAAAATAACTTGCCTTTTCTCTAGAAGATTGATAGTTGGTTGCTTTCTGTTAACAGACCAGAGAAAAACAGGTTAGACAATGACACTTCTGGTGTTTTAACCCACTGAGAATCTTATTCATGAATGAATATTCCCAATTTGCAGCAATCCTTAGGGCTTTTTTCCCCCTCTCAGTTCTGTTGAATGTTCTTAGTTAGCATTGTGTCATGAACCACTGTCAAATTACCTTCCTAGCTTGTCTTGTGAATGGCCAGTACAAATCACACAGTATTTTAAAGTATTAAGTGTATTTCTAAGACATTATTTTTCCTTTTTCCCTGCCAGTACCTAGAAGTACTAAAAGTAGTACTAAAAGAAGTACTTTTCAAAAAGAAAAGAAAGATAAATTGGAAACCAGCCACTGATGAAGCACATAATTTTAGCCTCGTGTGAGAGCACTGAAATATCTTAAGGAATTCTGACGAAGAAATTTAAGAGGCTGAAGTATTAAAGGAATAGACCAGACACCCTCAGAAAGTTTCCACTAGAGATATTTTTACAAACCCTTTCCTGAAATAATTTGTAGACATTGATATGAGCCAGACAGTTCCTTAGTTATCATCATCTCTTGTCTCGTTTATAGAGGAAACAGAAATGTAGCTATGTAAAAAGATATTTCTCTACACACTTATCACTGTAATAATGCTTAATTCATTTTCTGAACAGCACACTGGTTCTGACAAGGGAACATGCTGTTTGTAGGTCAGTTTGTTTTGGTGTTCAAAAAAGATGCTGTACAAGAATTACATGAAAAAGGCCTTGGGCAACCCTCAGTTACCAAATCACCAGAAGTATAAATGAAGTTTGGAGTGATTTGTGTACTTCAAGATACTTACTGGGAAGAGCTTTCCTCTGAAAAAGAAAACAAAACCCAATAATTAGCACAAGAAGTTTCCTTAGCTTATACATAGCTCTTTGAAATATTTATGCATAGATTATTCTGCAATTCATTCTAGAAGGAGTTTCTGAACTAAATGTCTCTTTTGGCATAGTGAGTTTAAAACAAAAAGATAACCAAACTGCCAAGTCAACGTGAATTCTAGCAGCAGCTCCGTTAGCCTGTTACTTTCAGGCAGCAGACCTTCTCAGACACTTGGCATCCCTTGCTGCTCTGAGCTCTACAGGCACGAGTGTAAACGCTACGCAGACGGGCGCTTGGTGTCAAGCCTTTTGCAGCAATCCTTAGGAGCACTTTCTCCACGACCCAGAAGAGGGAGCCCGTGAATTTAGTTTCCCCCTATCGTAACTGCAGCTCAAACCTTTGACTACAAGCAAACTTGCATGGGTTATTATGCTGCCTTTCTTTGCCATTTCCTGTCAAAACTAGCGCAGAGAGGCTCCATGAACCAGGGGTTGGCTCGTTGCTTCCCTTGACTGCTGTTTGGTGGCCTTATGCAATTGCACAAACATCTCTGTGCCATTCATGAAGCATCTTTTGCAGCAGAAGTTGGCAGAATATATTTTTTTTTTCACAGAGGTTGCTGTTGTAATGGTTATTAGCTTAAATATCATGGACTTGGAGGAGGAGCAGGCTTGGTTTTTTTTTGGCAAAAGGAAAGAGTGATTCCATTTTACTTACTTGCAAAGTAGCCCTTTTTTGGGCATAAAACACTCCAAGGCCACAGAGTGCCATTACCAGAGCCACAACTACTACAGCAATGATGATGGCACTTATATTAAGGTCATCTGTAATTATAAAAGAGAAGTAAAATGTTATCATCTGTAATAATCACCATTTGCTGGATTTTTTCCTAATTAGGACAAAGATCTTTTGTATCTATAGGTGGTCTTTGCCCAAGATGTTAAGTTAATAATTTACCCTTAGATGAGGATAAGCAGTCCAAAAGCATACTGTCACAGCCATCACAGCAGCACTCAATACACTTTAGTTGCTTAGTTGGGGTCAAAAGTAAAGGAAGAATAGAGGAGTCAAGGGATACATACTCCTCATTGTATCTATCCCAAATAAGTATTAGTCAAGTCATATGTCTCTAGGGGAAAAAAATCTTGAAATCTTTAGAAGTCTTAAAACAAGTGTCTTCATACATAGTTAGTGTGCTCAAATAACTGGCATAGATGATGGCAATGTCAGGTCCCCAGTCCTGAAGAAGAGGAGTTATTTAAAATTCAGTGCTTTCTTATTTTAAACAGCATGGCTTTTAAAATTCAGCATGATAAAGGCCAACAAATATTTTAACCCAGACGTCTGAGGTTAAACTCTGCACTGAGCTATTGAAACATCTAGCCATTTTATTTTGGAGGTGATGATTCATGGCCATTTCCTGATACAATCACTAAGAGCTTCGGAGAATCATCTATTTTAGGCAAAACAAAACCAAGAAGAAGAAAGACGTATAACAAAAAACTAATGACAATGTTTAACTGCTTATGTGGATCCTGACTCCAAGCATACATATATTAAATATATTAATATTTGAAATTTTACTCCCAAACCTATCATTTTTAATGCATTGGTTGACAGCAGTTTCAGACTTTATTGAGTGTTTCCCCAAGAGGAGATTCCACCTTGGTAGCCCATGGCACACTTGCTCATAATCAACCAGAATGCTTTAAAAACCATTCCACAAAGACTTTCAGCTAAGTTCTGAGAAAGCACTAGACAATTGCTTTACGAAATACTTGGATGTGAATTTCTGTGCAGTTGTTAGGATTTGTTACCATCTGCTTTCCTACCACATGTCCAAGAGCTGGTTTATATTTTGCACAAACATTCATACATTTTGGGTTATTATAGTCTGCCACCAGCTTTTGCTGAATTCTTTATTAGTTACACATGTTACCCTTCACCTACGCTGTGCAAGTAGAAAAGAGACAGCAAGATTTATTTATTATATTTTCAAGATACACTGACTTCTTCAGTGTTCCTCTGGCAGATATAAATGAGTCATTCAGTTGAATTTCTGATCTGTTACTTTAAGATCTCACATGGATGCATCTCAAAAGGAAGGCTTTTCCTAAGGAAAATAACCCAGTGGACTGGCACATCATCCTGTACACCTTCCACAAAAGCACTCTGAAATCTTAAAGTTCTCACATGGATACTGCTGCTCTGTGAAGTTCAGTATTTAGCAACCTAAGGGCTATGAAATGCAGAGAGATAGGTTTGTGCTGTAAAAAGTGAATGCTTTCAGTAGTCACAGCAACATATACACAAGTAACTCATATTATGATTACCCTCCCCAAGGGCCATAATCAAACAAAAGATATAATTCAGTCTGCTCTTAGCATCTCAGTTGCATCATGCAATAAAATAGTTCCCATTGCAAGACTGTTTTCTGCCCTTCTTTTCTTTGACACATACCAACTTGCATTCGCTTCACTGAGCATTTCTGAGATAATCCAATCCCATTGAAGGCTTCACAGAAATACTCTCCTGTGTCATTCTTTGTAACTGTGTTAAACAGCTGTTAAGAAGGAGGCCAAAATTATTATCAGAATGGAAAAAAAAAAAGTAATGAAAGAAAAGTCACAATTTCTTGTGGGATAGAGATTTTGACATGTCAACAGAGTTGTGTGTGGGTTATTTCGTTGTTATTTTGCTGTTGTTGGCAGCGTGTGTTTGTTTTGTTGTTTGGTTTCTTGTTTGTTTGGCTGGTTGTGTTGTTATTTGGTTGTTGGGGGCTTTTTTGGTTGTGGGTTTTTTTGTTGTTGATGGGGGGGGTTGTGTGTTTGGGGTTTTTTGTTTGTTTGTGGGGTTTTTTAAAAACCCAAAAAGCCCTGAAAGAATGTGACAAATTCCACCCCAGTTGACCTCAAAATTCAGCTCCCTAGTCACATTCCTTGGTCCTTAACTTCAGCTAAGGAGAAATGCTAAACTGCATTATTTATCAAATACTCCTCCTGTAAACATGAAAACAGCATAGCATAGCATAGAATTAACCAGGTCGGAAGAGACCTTTGAGATCATCCAGGAAGCAAAATGAGGAAGCAACAGATAGGCAGAGACTGACCTCAAGCCAATTCAAGTATTTATTTATTTTAAATCATTAGAGTTGTAGACTTTTAAAGTATGGGATATATTAAACGAAAAAATTAAGATTGAATCAGAAGCAATCAGTAATTTTGAGTAGTTCACCTAATTTTCACAGTGTGCTGGAAGAGTCACCACACCCCTCAACGCTTAAGCACATTTCAGCGTCCATGCTTGGTCGTGCACAAGTGTAGACTGTTCCTGGATCAACTCTTTACTTCTGAAAAAATCTCAGCTGTCAATGCACTGCAAGTAGTATGTATCAACCTTTTTTGAAGGATCAGCTAACAGGGAAGATGAGAAAGAGATGGATAGCTCTGAAGGGAAAAAGCCCCACAGAATCACAGAATGTTAAGGGTTGGACTGGACCTCCAGAGATTATCAAGTCCAACTCTCCTGCCAAAGCAGGAGCACCTAGAGCAGGTCACACAGGAAAGCAAACCAAACTAAACCAAAAAGCCACTATGCTTACTTTCAGCCTTAATTCATTCCCACTGACCACAAACACTGGACTGGAACTTGTAAATGCCACTGGATTGCACAGATCCTGGGCTGGCCTTAGAGCTGCACTTCCTCTGAAGTGGCTGCCATTTCACATTTTAAAGGCACTATCAAATAAAACTCTGCTGATGTGCTGAGAAATAATTCTCACCTGACACCAGTCATCTAACTGGCAAAGGTGAGATTTCTCACATATTTCTAGATTCTGCTTATTTACCATTACTGCAGTCTTGCAACTCACGCAATTATATCACTCAGTGACAATTGCTTATCACTGGTCTGGTGCAGAAACCACCTTCTATATTTGTTAGCACTTATTCCAGCATGGCATTGATTTCCAATGAAGACTTTGTGCTTTTTTGAATGAAGAAACCTGTGCATTATGGTATTAAGCAGTAAATTAGGTTTTCTTGATAGCTGAATGTGACAAAGTTGGTGGTTACACTTACCAGAGTGCCAGACTTTTTATTCATGGTGTAAGTTATGTTTGCTGCTCTAGCACTGCCTGTTCTTGTATTTTCCAGCAAGGGAACACCATTCTTGTACCACTGGTATTCAGATGGAGGAGACCCTTCAGTCTCCTTACAACTCAGTTCCACTACTGTTCCCGTCATTGCAGAGCTGGGTACCTCACATACTGGAGTAGTTGGAGCAACTGGACAAGGAAATTGCAGTTGTTACAGTCTTATCAGCATTGTCTATATGACAACAGTTTGACAGTCACAAGTGAGGAGGTGAGCACTTGTGTACATGCTTAAAGACTATCAGATTAATGGAATGAGGTGCTGGAGAAAGAGTTGAAGGCAGAGTCCTGCTGCTGGAGAGCTCAGTAAAATTTATGAGGTGCTAAAAATGGAAGAAAGAGGCTTGATCTCTAGCTCCTCCACCACATGCTGTGTCATTCTGTCTCCAACTATAAATTCTCATCTATACCCAGAAAGTTTGTGTTCATGTGGTTTCTTGTATGGGGCCTCCTGCTCACCAACAGAGGGGATGGATAACCCAGGGAATCTGTGGCCCACCAATTCAGCTGACTTCTCTCAATTTTTTGTATTGAAAGAAGTCAACTGTTGTTCTAAAAATGATTATCAGAAAGAATTGCCAAGGCTGGCCATCTTTACAGGCACTGTGAAAATCCCAGGTCAAAGCCCAAAACCTATTGTCTACTAAATTGTGTTTCAGTTAAAATCAGACATGTCCACCAAGGAGGAAAAGAGATCATTCTTTCTACCACAAAGATGAACGCTTCCATTCCAAATTTTACTATGTAAATCAAAAAAGAGCATAACTTCTTTTTGTTTTGTGGGGTGGGATTTTTGGTAACTTGAAACTATGTAGATGAAAGCTAAGGATGAAGGGAACATTAAAAGCACAACTGACACCTTAACAAGCATTCTTTCCTTTTTTTTCTTGGGTGATTTAAAACTTAAAAGTAAAAACATAAAACAAACCAAAACCAACAAGTGCAATGCCAACTATTTCACTAACTTTCAAAAAGGCTTGTGAGCAAACACACACACAAACACACTCCTTGGCCTCTAAGATTTCAGCTTCAAAATTAAGAAGTCACACTTAAAACAGAAAAGCTGTTGAGAGAGTGGAACAAAGGAGGAATGAGTGGAGTTGCCTCACTGTTTGAGCTCATCAGAAGGTCATGAATTTATTATCCTTTATGAGGAAATTGTAAGACTATATTTTTGAAACATCATGTTTATAGAAAAAAATATAGAGAAACTGCAAAAGCAAATATTTTCTTTTCTCCCTATATGGAGAAAAGAAGAAAACTAAAAACCATTCTTTACCACTGGGAAAAACACGAGGAACAAATAAGAAGAATGGACTTAGTATTCTTTTTCCCTCCTTTTCCTAACTGGGAAAGAAAACAAAAGAAAGAGCCATAAAAAACCTCGACCCCTCAAACCAACACCATCTCTCCTGTAAATAAAGCCCACAGATTGCTAGCTCACTGGCTGGCAATGCACACACTGCAGCAGTTTCTACTTCCAAAAACAGGAGGAGACTGTAGCATATTGGAATTAACTGCTTCTTAGGAATATTTGCTAAGTGTTGACAGATGCTGACTTTCCAGTGCCAAACACCATGATCAAGCTTCTCCAGATTCTCAGCCACTGAGTGATTAAGCTGCTAAGTTTTGAGAACCTGAAACCTGTATTTATATAAAAAAAAAAAACCTTTCTAATGCAAGTGTGCATTTTGCAAAGCTCTTTTGTGACATGTGTTATAAGAAGAGTATGAGCACGAATTTGTAAACTCAGCCCAAAGAAGACCCAAAACTGCAGCAGCCACACACCATATGGACAACTCCACCTTGAGCTCCCCTTCACATCATTCAGTTTCTTTAGAGAAGCCCAAGTAATAAAGTTTGTACCCAATACTGTGAGAGTAATAGTAGCCTCTCCCAGGCGTTGTCCCTCTTCGCTCTTTGCACTGATTTCGCAGCGGTAGGTCCCAGAATCCTTTCTAGTCACATTTCTAATACGGATTCCTGTATTCAGCATCTCTGCCCGGCCTCGAAGATCACCTCAAAGAGAGAACATAGAGGTTTACTTATAGAAAATGTCTGTGTCTCACTGGCTTGTTCTGAAATCATGTACAATTTATGAACTATAGCTCATTTGTTCAGTGTTAGTTACCTAAAACCAAGGAGCCATACATAATCCCTATCCTGAGACACTAAAGAGCCCTCCACGACTTGTCCATTTTAGCCCAAATAAAACCTCAGTTCAAAAAACCTACATATTTTACACATTTTCTAGGTGGGAGATAGAAAGTTTTCTTTTCTACATCTGTTTCAAGAAAACATGTATGGCAGTAGTCAGGGGACCAAAAAAAAAGACTCCTAGAGGGATGGCAGTCACTAACTTACTTGCCTCACAGAAATTTGCCTCTGTGTCCAGTTCCGGCCCCTCAGTTTAAGAAGGACATTAAGACTCTTGAATGTGTCCAGAGAAGGGCAACGAGGCTGGGGAGAGGCCTCAAGCACAAGCTCTATGAGGAAAGGCTGAGGGAGCTGGGATTGTTTAACCTGCAGAAGAGGAGGGAGCTGGGATTGTTTAGCCTGCAGAAGAGGAGGGAGCTGGGATTGTTTAGCCTGCAGAAGAGGAGGCTCAGGGGAGACCTTATTGCTGTCTACAACTACCTGAAGGGGTGTTGTAGCCAGGAGGGGGTTGGTCTCTTCTCCCAGGCAACCAGCACCAGAAGAAGAGGACACAGTCTCAAGCTGCACCAGGGGAAGTTTAGGCTTGAAGTGAGGAGAAAGTTCTTCACTGAGAGAGTCGTTAGCCATTGGGATGTGCTGCCCAGGGAGGTGGTGGAGTCACCATCCCTGGAGGTGTTCAAGAGGGGACTGGATGTGGCACTTGGTGCCATGGTTTAATCATGAGGTCTGTGGTGACAGGTTGGACTTGCTGATCTTTGAGGTCTCTTCCAACCTTGGTGATTCTGTGAAAGAATTGTGAGTGTGACCACAGCAAAATGTTTGATATTTTAATTTGTCAAGAAAAAAATTGATGGATTTAGCAAAGATATTGTCATTAAACTTAGTACCATGAGGTTTTGGGGGGGCTCGGGTTTCTCTTCAATCTACAGCTTGTTATGCAATTGAAGTTGCATGCAATACAATACAATACAATAAATCCAGGTTGGAAGAGACCTTCAAGATCATCGTGTCCAACCTATCAACCAATCCAACCCACCTAAACAACTAGATCATGGCACCAAGCACCCCATCAAGTCTCCTCCTGAACACTTCCAATGATGGTGACTCCACCACCTCCCTGGGCAGACCATTCCAATGGGCAATCACTCTCTCTGTATAGAACTTCCTCCTAACATCCAGTCTAAACCTCCCCTGGCGCAGCCTGAGACTGTGTCCTCTTGTTCTGGTGTTGCCTGCCTGGGAAAATAGACCAACCTCTGCCTGGCCACAATCACCCTTCAGGTAGTTGTAGAGAGCAATAAGGTCACCCCTGAGTCTCCTCTTCTCCAGGCTAAGCAACCCCAGCTCCCTCAGCCTCTCCTCATAGGGCTTGTGTTCCTAACCCCTCACCAACCTTGTTGCCCTTCTCTGGACACGTTCCAGCAAGTCAACATCCTTCCTAAACTGAGGGGCCCAGAACTGGACACAGTACTCTAGGTGTGCACTCACAGAACCACAAATTTCAGTGTTTCTCTAAATTAAATATAGGTAGGAAAAAACCCAACTTCATCAACAAGACCAGAACATCCCTTTTTTTAACTTCAACTTTCATTTATTGTGTACAAGGTACCAGAGACCCATATTTTCTCCCACATGTCAAGCTGAAGTAAGCCCTTTTCAGGCTATGTAAACACAAATTCCACTTCTGAAAAAAAAAATACAAATTATTTAAAATATACAGCTGAGTTTATATTTTATGTATATAACAATTGCTACATTATTCATATCTAAGCCTCCAGCTCTACCAGAGGTCTGAGAAACCTCTTTGTAGGCTAGAAATGCAGAGCTTGCAGTAGTTTTGGGCCATTCATATCTCAACATACCTTAATTTGGAAAAAATGTCAAGGAATGTGCAGTGCCATTTCTCTTATTCTTGAATTTTATTAACCTCATTACAAAGGTAACTAATAATTGTTGATGTTACTAACAATTTATTTCTTTTCCCCATGGGGAAGAATTCTTTTCCTCAAAAGGACAACACTTCAGAGAGCTAAGAAACACTCTTTCAGTCACTTTCTTAATGTTGTTATGTTACTCTGCAAGACTCTGCTAGGGAATGACTTGCTAAATCAGCAGTCCAAGTTTGTAGTACTCTACCTGTAAATTCACTGTTGTAGTAGACAAATGAGACTCCTTGAGACTGGATTTTCTTCCATTCTATCCTTAAGCTCATCCCTTTAGAAAATTTGTGCTTGCAACTAAGAATAGCCTCTAGGGAAGAAAAAAGAAAAAAAAAAAAGCAAAAGGGAAAATTACAGACTTTAGCACTGTGCTTGGTACACATTCAGGCTCCATAAAATTAATATTCCCCCATCAAAAGAATTGGAGCAGCCAGCAAGGGCCAGATCTACTTCTCAAAGTGATGCCATCCCGACCTTCTGCAAATTTACACAACACAATGGGGAAACAGAAACTAGTAATTTTCCCATACTTAGTGGCTTTTGGATCAAACTTCAGATCCTGAGGATAGATCTTCCCATGCTGGGTGGGCACAGATTCTGTATGACTACCCTTATTTTAGGTTTAAATATTTTTGTTAGCGAGAGATCATCCTTAAAAAAGGACTCTTGATCGGTTAGCAACAATATTTTGTGAATTACTATTCTTATTCAGTATCAGTAGTTTAACTGTTTAAAAATATAACTTAAGGCAGATGGAAAACACACCAGTAAGATGGCTAAATAGTCTCCTAAATAACTTACATATTTAATTTCAATTTCACATTGGCTATTTTAAGTATATGTCAAAGGTAAGAATCTGCTTCATTGAGGTTTCTCAGTCAAGAACCTTTTCATTTCAGAAGTGGTAACAAATAAAGAGGATGCTGACCAAAACTAACCAACAAAACCCCCAAGCCTCAACCCCACCTACCAAAAAAAAACCCAAGCCAAACCAATCATACAGAAACACAAACATGACAGACTGGGACTACAAAAGATGATTACAAAGACAATTAGTCTCCAGGCAAACTGAAAGGACAGTGCTCTGGGCAACTGGAGTGAGGAGGGTCTCTGCCTCAGTAGTTGGAGGGGCCACAGATGTTGAGATTGTGTGCTGGTGGGTCTCAATGCATGTATGTCTGGAGTGCTAGCTACTGAAGCAGAGAGGAATGGCTTGAGGTAATTTAGGGCCAGCACCAGCAGCATAGGCACTCCTGGCTTGTGGGGCTGGCTTGTCGAAGTAGGGGTGCATAGCGCATGTGCAGCATTTGTATCTTCCCTAAACCTGGTGTGCCTGGAGGTGTACATGTAATTTACTAGCAAACCTCAGGGTAAGCTGGTAAATACAGCAGGGGTTGGAGGGTGGGCAGAGGGGCTGTGCTGATACTCAGGGGATCTGAGAATGTACATGTGCTTGTGAATCTAGAGAGCATTGTGTGGGAGCTGTCATCACTGAATTTCAACCTCCACCAGTCAGAGAGGAGAAAGGAGGCTCAGCTGTCTATACCTAATGCTTTATGTGTGCCCAGGCAGTGCTGTAAGCGGGTGCTGTTGAAGGCAGCACCTTTTCAGTGGTGGTCTGTGTAGCTGCTAGTGCCAGTGTTGTGAGCATGTGTATGTGTGGGTGTGTGCACATATGTGTGCGTCCCTGGACATGCACACAGACATGCTACTGGTTGAACCTGCAGACAAGAAAGTAGCAGCTGTGTCCATTGGCTTGTGACAAAAATCTTCAGGTCTCCAGCTGCATTGGACTGGGCTCCAGTGGCTGGGCAGGAGGAACTCCCAGCCTCCTGGGGCTGCTGGTTGCAGAGGTTGCTCACGACATCCCTCAGTAGTTCTCTTGCATTCTTGAGAAAAGAAGGTTCATAAAATCTTCATATTTATACCCACTCAAGTTTCCCTGACTTAAGCAGAGTAGGCATCACCAGCCAGATTTCAGAGAGACTGAGATTTCAAGAGTTACTCATCATTGCTACAGTTGTAAAAACTCTGTAGGAAACAAACCAAAATAAATGCTGCTCCTGAGGAACATATCATATTGGGACCTCAGCTGCTCTTCTCTCCTCTCTCACAGCAGGCCATCAGCATATGGCATGACTAATGTGTAGGTTGCACCATAGTAATTGTGGTCTGTGGTCAAGCCTACAGTCATTATGAGGGAACCAAAGAGGGAGAGAAGACATAACAATCTCTGTAAGTAAGCTGTTGGGAAAAACTCAGTGTTTTGGTAGTTCCATTCTCTATGGAACCACATGCTGAAATACATAATGTTGCCTTTGTATTGTTCTCCCAGTAAATTACTCCTAAGTCAAGCAATTAGTAAAAATTATTGGGAGAAAATATCAGAGAAAAGAATGTAACCACACTTCTGTCTGACTCAAAATCTATTAAAATGTAGTATCCCTCAGAAACTTTTGTGAAAGAAAGCAATTCAATATTGATCTTGCCATCTTTAGGCTGCTTATCTTCCAATACAGAACAGATCATCAATGATCAAAATCCTTTATAGTTTTGGCAATACGTGTTTAGCTTTCAGGAGACAAACATTCACTGCTCAAACTTACAGTCAATCTTCATTAGCTAGCACACTCACTTCCAGTTTCAGCAAGCAAGGCTGAAAGGCAATTAAGGGCTACCAATAGATCTAGACACTCACTTTTTAGAGTCTGATTTCCCAGGTCTGTTCTGCAGAGAAACAAAAAGCTTCCAAGGGGCCAGACTGGTAGCCTTGGTAATCTCTTGTAGGGGAAAAAAAATGTCCAGACTTGAAAGGAAAATTGAAGCGGGAGAGCATTCTTTGCCAGAAGCGTTACACACGCACTTGCTGCTTCGAAAAACACACTGTGCACTCAGGAAGCCCAAGGTTCCTGACTTCAGGTTGAGTGGATGGGTGGAGGTTTCCTGAATCTTAAGATTTGCTAAAGTTTCCTTTCCATTTTGTTTTTGTATCCTTCTAACAAAGAAAACCCATCATTCAAGCTCAGCTTGCTTTTGCTACTGACCTTGTGACAGTTGGCTGATCTCATGAGCTGGTATATTAATATACTAATGTTGACATAGAGGCAGCTCAGCTGAAGTGTTCTCAGCTGTCTTGAATGAGCAGCCACTGTCTTGCATGCCACTTCTTTTAATTTCAGAAAAGCTAGAATTGATACCCTCCCACTAATCTTATTTAAAGAAAGGGAATAGAATGGAAGAAACGGAGTGCATGCAGAACAGAGACAACATAATAAAACCCTCCTTAGTTATAGCTCCTCTCTCCTGCCTTTTCTTCTCTTTGAATGGAGTCAGAGCTACTTTTCAGAGCAAGTCCACTTGGCTTGCATTAAGGTAGGTCCATTGGATGCTGTGCATCAGCACAAGTTCTGCCAGGCCTGGAAAAACCTTTGGGGATCTTGGGGAGGTCTGGACAATGTTTAAATTGGATTTATGCCTGGTCTGGAGGCTATCACTTAGTTATAGAATATCTCAAGTTGGAAAGGACCCATAAGGATCATCAAGTTCAACATCCTGCTCCTCTCAGTACTGCCTAAAATTAAATCATATGACTAACAGCATCATCTAGGCACTCCTTGAACTCTGACAGGCTTAGTGCTGTGACCACTTCCCTGGGGAGCCTGTTCCAGTGACAAATCACCCTGCTTTACAGCAATAGAAGTTGGAGGAGAAAAGAAAAACACGTGAAGATCAGGCATTACAACTATAGATGTACAGCTTCATCTATCAGCCCCTACCATTCCCTTTAGCACTGCTACACAAAAAGATGTCATCTAAGCTATGTTAAACCGATCTCACTCTATCATACAAACAACAAAAGAACCAAATGTAAACCATATATCATAAGAAATGTCAGAACCTAATCAACCGATATTGCCCGAAGAGCTTTTCTTTCTTCCTGCCTGTTTTGAGTTCTAAAAGTGTCAATTCTTTTCTTCCCCAAAAGTGACAAGAATACATGACAGGAACCCAGCTGAGAGCTTTAGAGGCCTCCAAAATATTTGATTATTACCTCAGCAGGCAGTTCTTTCAATTCTCATTTTCTCCTCCCTTTCAGTTCCAACTAAAAACGAAACGCCAAACAAACCCACAAACCTCACATACAAACTACTCAGATTCCTTTCTCATCTGCCCAGCAAACATCAGATTTCTCTCTGTGCCTCTCTAACTTCTCTAGCACATTACATATTTATATATGTCATATGTGAAATCATAAATGAGTTCTAGTAAACAGGCATTTTAGTTACTAACCAAAATAGCTTTTTAAATAATAGTTACTGACAATTAGCTGACTTGTAGTTGCTCTATCACTAGTCTTTCACTTCACTTTCCTGTAAGATAAATCAATATTCCTCCTTTCTATCAGTTAACATAATTTTGGGTGGAGGGAAACCAGGCAGAAGTTACAAAGTGAGCTACCAGGACTGACAAACAAGTCATAGAATCACAGAACAGGTGAGTTTGAGAAGGACGCCTGGGGACCATCTCGTCCAACCACACGTCAAGTAAGAGAAAACAGGGAAACACCAAGATTACACACAGAGTCAATGGAGAGAGTAGGAGCAGGCCCCTTCAGGACAGAGGATATCAATCTCACATGCACAAACAGCTTCTGTTATCTATAGTTTGCATGTATTGCACATATATTAAAAATAATCACAGCAATGTCCATACTGTACCCTTAAACTCCTCTGCTTTTACGTTTTTGTTATCCGTTTCAATGGAAATGCCAGACACTTTATGACCTGCAAGGGAACAGGAAAAAAAGGGGGAAAAAAGACAATTCAGCAACAAACACTTGCAATTTCATATGTGTTTCAGCAACTACAAGAAATAGTTTTGAGATCTCCTTACACTGGACAGATTAGATACTGCCTATGAGAGAGTACAGCACTGAGAACTAGACCAGGGCTGGCAATATGGGTGGTCTGGAACAATTAATCATTTCCTCTCCATGCCCTGGCACCTGTGAAAAATAGTAATATATCTCTCTTACAATATCATAATAATATTTATGTGTGAGGAATTCTATATAAACAGTAGGAGTTGTTTTATACTGGTGCAATGTCTCTGTTTTAAGTTGAGGAGACATGTATTAATCCATAAGTGTATTTTCCATTGCAATTCTATGCAAGGCAAGTGTGTTTACTTAAGAATACCATGTACTGCTTATACAGGTTGAAAAAAGGTGTGCAGCAATTAGTAGTTACTTCAATTTCTTGTTGAAACGAGACAGAAAACATTAGTCAACTTTTCTATAGTTTTATACCAAAGAGAGAGGAGAAAAAAAAATATTGGACATCTTTTGTATCAGGAATACTTAAATTCCAGAGAGACCAAACAAAATAACCACTAGCTCTACAACAAATCCCATTCAGCTACCTCCTCCCCTATTGCACCTCACTATAAATGATTTCTTGAGAGGAAAGGATTCCACCACGTTCCCTCACAATTCAGAAGTCTTACTGCATGGCCCAAGAATTGGCCACAGTATTTTGATTAATCCATGGCAGGCTAAAAGTCCACCAAGCAACTGAAGTTCCATTGGGTTTAGGACCAGTTTTGCAGACAGCATAGACACTCCTAATGTTGTTCATTTCCTCTACCCACATCAGCCAACTGAATGACTGTTACAGATGGCATGAACAAGAACTGAGCCCCTCTTGCTATTAACAATATTTAGAAACATGACTTGTTTAAAAGCATAATGTTCATTTAACAGACAGAAACTAGTCATACCATCCTCCTCTTAGTTTCAGTCTTCCTTCATGTGTTTGATAGGGAGAAGCATTTTGTTCCAAGGCTGACAGCAGCTAACACTTAGGCAGGAAGCATTTCCAGGACTTCAGTGTGCAGGTAAAGCTATCTATAAATTACTGGCACATCAGCCTTCTCTGTCTGTACACAAAACAGTTCAAATATATGCAATTCACCACTGCACTGCATTCACTGTTCCACAGACCTGGAATTTTCTCTCCTTTAATAGAGATGTCACAGCACACTGTCATGGTCTAAGCATTCATAAACTAGAAGCATGTTTTATGACTTCTGGAGCAGCACCTTGGTACCTACTTCTCACTATGGAAGTTACAGTGAAATTACTTTGCAGGGTTTCTCTTGGGATCTTGAAATTGCACAAAGTCTTCATATTTCCCCTTGCTTCAAGGGATTTATAGAAGACATGAGACCCTATTATGCAATGCAGTAAGCACAAAAATATGTCATCCTCACAGAACACACAGAAAGCACACATATACATGATCCTCTTCAAGGAGCAGTGGATTCTGCGTTGTAACTTAAGGTGGTAAAGAGATAACTGACTGAATAAAACTTACTACATATTCTGATCAAACAGGAAGACAGGAGAGCTCTTTAAAGTTAGAACATTTCCTCTTGAAAATGTCTTTCCAGAAATACCTCCGCTGAGTATTCAGAATGAAAGGCTTAAGCATTGGATTTTAATTAACCATATAAAGAGAAATAGTGAAAAGTTGAAATGTTACTGCACCACTAGACTTTTTATTCATCAAATGTTTTTATATGGATTGGAAAAAAGCCCCCAAAACAAACAAACAAAACCCACCCCACTTCTCTTAGTGTCAGTAACTTGGTTTAGAAGTAAACCCCCAAAATACACACTTTCCATTTGATAAGTATTCACACAGCTGTAAACTGATACCACTATCTGAAGGAATCATTAAGGAAAAATGTATTAGTCAAACCAAATCAAAGGAAACTGTGTGCCTGGAGGAAATTACATGAGAACAGAATCAAACAAAGTTGTAAGGACAGGAGAAAAAGCAGTCTTGCAGTATTTGTTTTGCCAAGTTCTAAATAGCAGGTGGTCTAGAGCCAAGTTTAACAAAGGATTTCAGAGGATACTGTAAGTTTAGGAAGTCTGATGTCCCAAGAAAACAGCCACAACAATGCCAGTACTGTTACTGATATTCCTGAAAGAGAATAGGAAACCAGACGTCTGTTTGGTGTTAGCATCCTTCAGACACACGACCACCCCAGGATAAACCTTTAGTGATGTGCTTGGATGCTGATGCAGACTTCAGACATGTATCTACCTGCCATGGGATACTGAAATTATACCTAGTGTTTTGCCACAGTCACTTTGTTTAAACACATCTGTTTGGACCCTCTTATTGCTATACTTTTTCCTAAGAGAAATAGTTCAGAGGTTATATAGCCCATAAATGGGGAATGGAGAGGAGAAGCTATCTACTTTTGGACAACATTATTGGTTAATCACGGGGGAAGGAGGGGAAGAAGGAATGAAAGAAAGAAAAAAAATTATGAATTCCCATTCTTTTTAGAAGTCTAAGATATAGTTGCTACAACTAAAAGGCTCCCAAGCCCTGCTCATGATAGCATTCACAGGCTAGATTATGTTAACTCTGACAATTAGCCAGGCAACCAGGAGTCATACCCACCACTCTTCTCATCAACACTGATATCAGCAGACAGGGTTTAAGCAGCCTTTGTCTTCCATCAGTTCAGTTTAGAGAATGCTAACCTCCAGCAAATGTGCTGTAGAGTTATGAGGGGGATTCACAGCCCCTGCATGAGTCTCCTTAACCAGTTTCTGAAACTGGCAATTTAGGCACCGAAACATAACCTGAAATAACTGGAGTCAACTCAGTTTCATTAAGTAAACATGACCTAAACATGGCATTAAGACTTCAAATATTGGACACAGACTAGAAGAAATTACCCCACAACATGGGGAGAAAAAAACCCACAAGCAAACAAACAAAAAGCAAGCTCAGCTTCAGCCTTCCAGTTATTCCAGGCTACAACAGTTCTTGAATTTCAAAGAACAATAGTAGAATAGAATTTACTCTAGGCAGAGTTTATTCAATTCACAAAAAACAACCCTGCATATCTTCAGCCACATGGGAGTGGTCTGAAGGGGAGGTCTGTGGGGTGGGAATAGCAAGTCCATCTAAGCTGAGATTTTGTATTGTAACAGGCGTGGTGTGACTAAATAAAGGATGGTAACCTAAGAGACACAGCACATTTTCTGGTTGACCAGCTAAAGGAGTCTGAAACACAAAAGGAACTTAAATTCCTTTTCAGCCACCCTTTCACTTATGTGGTAGCTGTCAGCAGCCATTCTGTCATGTTTTGGAAACTGCTAGACTTAAACACAGCAAGTTTTAGTCGTTCAGACCCTGAAGCTGCTGTAGCTCTGAGAGCTGGTGGTAACACATGCAGCTATTGAGAGTAGCTTAATGTGCTGTGAAATGTGTGGCAAGTTTTTCAACATTCTCATTGGCTAATTAGGACATAGACCTAGTAGATGTTTTTAATCAAGGAACCAATGGATTCTACGCTCTGTACACATGTGCTACCCCTACACCAGCGGAAAATAACAGAAGTTTTTCTAGCAGCTTGAAGAAACTACTTTTAACAAAGAAGTTAATTTTTCAGTCCTTACAGCTATAAGGAAAATGGTTCCTCAATATGAGCAGATGCAGTCCTGGTTTCCTGGCATTGCAAAGAAGCTGTATTCATGCTGGTCAGGAAAAATGTATGTCTAGTTATTCCCACTACTTAGACAATACTAGAAATGTTATGTCTTGGTCTTGACTCTTTGGAATGACAGACACAGCAGAAGCACGCTTTTAGATATTCAGAAGGGTCAGAGATAAGGGATTGCAGGGAATAAAAGCTCACTGGCAGAGCAACACAACGTAAGTTCTAAGTTGTAGGTGCTGCCTCTTCCACAAGGAGATTCATTAATCATTTCAGGAAAAGCCTTGCAATGAACAGCAATTTGTGTGCATAGACACCTGCTAGCTATCCCTTCTCTCCTTTTGTACAAGCCCTTTCCTACCTCCTGACATTTTTTTTTTCCTTCATGGAGTGGGACTTGATGATCTTTGAGGTCTGTTCCAACCTTATTGATTCGATGATTAACACAATGAAATGCATTCAGCTTTTGGAGCAATGGAAGAGTGGGGGTGGTGGAGAAAAACCAGCTCAATTCAATATTTAGTTTGGCTTCTCTTTTGAAAGAGCAGCTATTACAGAACCATGCAGTGGAGTCTCTGACATGCACAAAACTGAACTTCCTTCAACCCCCAGCGAAACCAAAACACTCCCTAAACCCAAAAGGCATTTTTCCACCCTTCTAGCCTAGGCTTAGAGCCATGCACAATGGAGTTATCCACTACTCTGCTTGCTCTTCAGAGCAGAGCTACACATTAGATACATTACACACATGTAACAGGTCTTGCTGGGAAGGCAACAGGTACTCTCTTCACCTTTTGTGTTTGGAGTTTTTTTGGATTTTGTTTGTTGTTATTTTTGTGGTGTTGGTTGTTTGAGCTGGGATTGTTTAGCCTGCAGAAGAGAAGGCTCAGAGGAGACCTTATTGCTGCCTACAACTACCTGAAGGGTGGTTGTAGCCAGGAGGGAGTTGGTCTCTTCTCTCAAGTAACCAGCACCAGAACAAGAGGACACAGTCTCAAGTTGCGCCTGGGAAAGTTTAGGCTGGAGGTGAGGAGAAAGTTCTTCACTGAGAGAGTCCTTCACCATTGGAATGTGCTGCCCAGGGAGGTGGTGGAGTCACCATCCCTGGAGGTGTTCAAGAGGGGACTGGACGTGGCACTTGGTGCCATGGTCTAGTCATGGGGTCTGTGGTGACAGGTTGGCCTTGATGATCTTTGAGGTCTCTTCCAACCTTGATGATTCTGTGATCAAAAGGTCTCAAATGGTGAGCAAAAGCAGCTGAGCTGGTTTTTTTTTTTTTAATTAATTATTTTTAAAAAATAAAATAATTTAAAATTATCTACAGGTACCCAAGTATGACAAAGCAGTCAAGTTTTAAAGTATCCTGCCAGCAGGACTCCTGTAGCAACAAAGCAAGGTGTTCAAATACTTCCAACTTAAACAAATAATAAAAAAAAAAGAGGACAGGTAGTATAAGGGTTTTTTTTTTTGGGGGGGGGGGGGGAAGTAAATTAATGAAATTCCCAAAACTTAGGCTAAAGTGACAGAGTTTATATAGCCAAGCTGTTCAAGGTCTAATAATTTTTCCTGGATTTACTACTTACTACATACAGAGATGTACAGCCTAGTACAAAACCCCACTACTTTTTTTCAGTTGTAGCATAAAACTAATCCTTTGCCCTCATCTGTTACTCTGCCTTTGTAATGGAAATCACAAGGAAAACAGAATGCAGAAGTGCATTTTTATCCATCCAGGACTTATTTAAACAGGGGAAGAGAAACTTTGCCAGAAAGTGACTAAGAGTGGGACTTCTACCTGTATTAAAAGCTTGTATTGGAAGATCTGAGGAACTCTGTCTCACAGGGGAAAGTTCTTGTGTTAAATGCCTCAACTGTAGAGGAGATTAGCAAACTTCACAATGAGTTAATCCTCAGCTTTGTGTGTACTGTTTAGTGCAATCTGGAAGGCTAGCACAGCAGCTGATGATGTCTTTATTCCTAACTCCCAAATTAAACAAAAAAAGTCTTGAAAGTAAAAGTCTTCAGAGGCAAATATCCGAAGTTTTCAGTAGTAGTCCTAGGAGTTTAAAATCATGTTGATGATTCATTTCATAGCATAGCCCTAAGGACAGCTGGCCCTGGAAACTTCACAAAACTGGAAGTGCTTGTAGAGGAGAAAGTAGGAAATAAAAACTAAGTGGCATGGGACAAGAAAGGAAGAGATTTAGGTCAGCCTTTCTGAAGAAACTGAACACCAAAGCACAACAATTCCAAATAAACTGAATAGCTTCCTAAGTGCTTTCAGCAGTCCCAACCCTGAAGGATTTCTGCACAACATGGTGTGAGAAATTCGGGGGCTGGGGGGTGATTACAATTAATTTTAACACAACTATCAAAATGTAAAATTTTCAGTTTCCTTCAAAGTTTCAGGATTTTTCCTTCTCTTTTTTCTACCTACACAGAAGAGAGAACAGTTTGAAATCACAGCTTGCAAAGGTCCAATGCAGCATGGGGCTTATTTCAACAGAGAGACAATCCAGAAAGCATATGCTGCTATTAATCAAATAAATATTTATAGCTCATACTTTTACAACACTCAAAACTCTGCTACTCTTCTTGTCTCCATGGCAATTCAGAGTGAGCTTCTGAAAACAGAGGATTTAAACTACTCCAGTTCTCAAAAAAAAAAAAAAAGAGGGCAAAAAAAAGCGCAGCCTATTTTCCATCCCTCTGCAGTTGGTTTCCACAGCAACTCAGCAGCAGCTCAAAGACAGCTTGCAAAGGCAGTGCACGCCTATGGCTGCTTCAGCTGTTCCTTATTTTAAGATGCATCAGGATGCTGACAACTTTTGTCTAGTAGCATCACATTTCAAAAGACCATGAGAATAGGCTATGAAAGTAGAAGCCTGGTGCCACTGCTGTCCCGCCCACCTCGTAGCACTACAGCAGTGATCTGAAGAAACAGATTTCCAGTTACATCACTGAGTACAACGATTCAGCAAAACATTTGCATGTGAAAACACCTGGAGAAATTGCTGTAAAATAACTGTTAAACTGTATAGAGCAGAGCTAGATACCCAGTGCAAATTGGATTCAGCAAAACATTTGCATGTGAAAACACCTGGAGAAATTGCTGTAAAATAACTGTTAAACTGTATAGGGCAGAGCTAGATACCCAGTGCAAACTGGCATGTTCCTCTGAAGTCAGTAGTACTAGACTGATTTACATCAACTGTAAAATCAGCTTTGAAACACAAAAGTTAGGAAACTGGGGGGAAAAACCCATGCACACACTCAAACCCATGCCAAAACAAACCAACAAAAACACCCCTCTCCAAAACCCACACAACCATTCTGGCCCACAATTGACATGAGCTCTGAAATGTTCTACAACATTTAGTGGACTTTAGCTGGAATTGCTGAGCAATTTGAAGAAGATAAAAATTTTCATCAAGTCATGCCTACCCATACACACATTACTTGCCTGCAAAAAAAACCTTCCAGCTGTGCCAACCAACATCAGTTACAATTCCAGTAGACATCATACAAAACTGGAGTCCCTGCTCATTCACAACCAGGGAAATCATTGAAACTTCCTCACTATAGAATCATGTTTCCAGATGCCAGGAAGCACATTAAGATGTTACAATTGTACATCTTTGTAGGTAAACATACTGTTACAGGGTAGGAATGTTTCTTCCCCTAGTTTTATTCATTTAAGATGGAGCCAAATTTCCTGGGCATTCCCAAGTCTCTTCTCAAGTTAATAGCAGTTTTCCCTCAGTAGATCTTCTTAACCCCTTTTTGATTAATCTGAACATCTTCACACTGTGCAGGATGAGTATGTACAAGTGTGCACTCAGTTTTGACTTCTAAATGTATAGGAGTAGCTAACTAACCAAAACTGTGCATTGCAAACAGATCCTAAGTAGCAGATATGATAGGTAATGTGAACAACCACACCCAAATATCTCATTTTCAGCAAAGTGTAGCCATCAATGCCAAGCAAGCAAAGCCAAGTTTATGTCCTCCATTCAAAGGAAATTAATCTGAAATACATTCATTTTCTTTTTTATAAATAAATGTTCTCTTTGAAGCAAATACTGATCTAGATTATACTTCCATACTAATATGTAATGGATATTAGAATAACTCCTTGTGGTGAGTTCTTAAAGGCTTTACACAGGGTTTTTCCCCCACTCAATTTTTACGGGCTTTAGGACATACTCACATCATGACTTCATTCCAGCTAGTATGTTCATTAAAACCCCCCAAAGTCAGAGTCTGTCCAGAAACAGTAGGATGCTCTTTAAATGCAACACTCAGCAAGAGCCTTGCACAAAGCTTTGTGAATTTGGGATATTTGAGATGTTTCCAGTAACCAGGGGTGGTGGCAGTTTCTTCACTTGGGCAAATATCACTTGAACCATGAATTTTAGGACTGCATCCTGTTAGTGATAAACAGAACTGAACACAGCTTTTAAAAAGTTTTTTCCTCTTTTCTACAGACCAGATTATTTGCTAATACAAGCTGGGAACATGATGACCACTTCTCTCCTGGCCAAGAGAATTTGGTGAACTCTTCCTAATAATCCAAATGCAATTGCCAAATTAGCTCATCCCATTTTTGTTCACACACGATCTCTTACACTGCCAAGTTTACTCAATAGCCTCTTCCTGCCAGAAGAATCTAACAGTTACCTTTGATGACTATTACTTCAAATCAGCATCATAGTTTACAATCCAAATGCATATCTGTAGCCTTAATTTTATAGGCTTTTAATAGACAATTTAGTTCTTCAATATCAGTTTTTATAGAAGCCCTTTTAGGCACATTTGGACGGGACTGAAGCCACTCCTTCGATTCAATTAAGGTTACTGCATATCAAGAGAAGCAAGAGTAAAGAGCAGATATTTTCTATGCTTCCAGGAGAAGGGTGATTAGAAGAAATCCTCCGGAAGGTAGAGCTAGGAACAATAGGTCACAGTATAATAGGTGCCAAGTTTTCCTTAAAGGGGATGAAGAGGATAAAAAGCAGAAAACAAAACAGAAAAAGTACAAAACCCCCAAACAAACAAAAATTAAAACCCACTATAGACCTCATTGCATTAAAAGCTACAACAGCAAAACAACATAAGGGCATTCATATGAGAAAACGCTGTAAGAACAACACTGGAAAGTTACACAGGAAATAGGAGTAGAAATAATAGAGCAACTGTGCTTTATTTATTTTTAAATCAAGTATAAATATTAGCTTGGTTATCATCACAGCTTTTCAACAGGAGAGATGTGCTAGGAGTCACATCCTCAAGAATATTTGGGTAAGGTTTGCCAGTGAAACACTCTGCTGCTTTGTGTCAGAAGAAGGGAGAGCTCAGTATGTGAGCTAACATTCACAATTCACTGGTTTGCTGCTTCATGTAATAGGATTTGATGATCTTGTCGGCAGGTACTTAAACTAAGGAGGTACCAGCTGTTTCACTCTCACAAAAAATGAAACAAACAAACAAAACCCCAAATGAAACAAAAGCAACCAACCAAACAAAAAAGGATGTCAGCAATTCTGTGATGCTGCAAAACTACCAGAGGAAAAAAAAAATCCTGAAGACAGAATAATTTGTAGACAATTTTGTCAGAATTACATAATTAATCCAGTCACAGCTGAGAGACAGAAACAGCACATGCAACATGTAGAGCTGGGATTTTTTTTTTTTTTTTGTAATTAAAGTAAATACATTTTGTTTCATTAATATTTGTTTTTAGAATAAACAAATACTAGACTATCGGATCAAGGATTCAACCTCCTGGGTCACTACCTCGCCAAGCACAGCTTAGCGCTGATAATGAAAATGGCTGTGTCTTGAATCATCAACAGCACAAATGAGGCAGAATATCATAAAGAAACAGACTACATTTCTAGAATACTTGTTAAGAGTCCATAGAGCAACACATTTCATGAAACCACATCTCCCAGACAGGCATATATGCTAAACTACTGCTTTGCCATCTGCTTTCCCGATTTACGCCAGTATTCCTTGTATAACCAACTGCTCATGAGACACTGATGCTCTAGAAACCTTTGTGTCACTATTGCTGCTGAAACTTCTTTTAGAAATAAGACTAAATAACACCACTTTAAAGGTGGTTGTTCTCCTTCAACTCAGGTCAATTAATTTTGGTTTAAGGATCTTTTTCTGAGAAAGATGAGTGAAGAACAGGCCAAGGACTATGCTGGAAAACTGATTATACAGGCAGACGCACATCAGCATAAGCACTGTGATCGCATGGAACCCTTACACAAAATAAAAGTTCAGCTCTAAATTCACAGAACATATTAAGATGAGACTCCAGGCACATTTACATATTTATTGCCACTGCTGTTGCAGGGCTGAGCTTCTTGCAATGAGCCTGAAAGGTACAAAGCTTACATCAGCAGAGCTATGAGTGGTCAACAAATCAAGAAAGGGAACAAGATGGCTTGTTGAATAATAGATTGCTACCAGCATTTCTCTTCTAGAAGAAGAGCTTATCACCAACTAAGTAAAAGTTCTGCTGAAAATGCCTGTGTAAAATAAGCCTATAATCTTTTACAGTTTATATCTACAAGTATCAGGTATTGTTTCAGGACAGAGAAGGAACAGGTTCCTCATGAGAAAATATTAAAGTTTGCACTTCAGACCTTACAGCCAACACTTCACATAACTCTTCACAGCCAAGTCTTCACATAACTTCTAGTTAAACAGTCTGAGTTCTTAGCTAAGGCTCTTGCCACATTTAGCCACAGGAGCTTCCTTGGATACTACCTGTCCACCAAATACACATTTTTCATCCCAAGGCAGAGGCAGCTGAAGAACACAGACTGTTTACCCTCAAGTCACCACAACTGACAGTCTAAAATAATCAGACTTCATACCACATTTTTATGTACAAGCTTTCAGCAGGACTCCATGAAGTTATAGGTGATTCAAATGCAGCATATTGGTGCAGGATTGTAGTCTTAACAGCACAATGGTGCAGTAGGCAATTTTTCAAGTTTTCAGGTATCATCCCCCAAAACTGAAGGTAAAAAGGTAAGGAAAAAAAAAAGCCACTACTGCACAGCTCTGATGTTCTGCAGAAGACATTAAGTTTTCTTTAACTCAAGAAAAATATTCTTTACCTGAAAGTCTGCCCATGCTCCTCTTCTTTCTCTGTTTACATGACTATCAAAGGCTTTGCATAAACTCTAAATAAGTTTAAATACTTATAAAGAGACATCACAAAAATCAGTGCATTCTCCCAATAACTACTTATGTTAAAAAGCCATTACATTTTGGCAACTGGGCAAAACCTTGGTAACACTTTTCCCCCCTTTTTTCCCCCTCATAAGAAAGGGGAACAACAGTATGAACAATGCTGGAAAATGAACAGCAGCTGTGTGTAGATTGTTACAGTCCTGAAGGCTCAGCTAAAGACACAACTGGAACATGAATGAATTAAGAGTTTGCAGTGACAGGGGAAAAAATAGAGCTGAAAATTTTTTAGAGCCTCTACATATGGTGCTGATTCCCTGTTGATAAACAGCTTCCCCAGGTGACTTTTATCCCCTGGCACATTATTTATTGAAAAGCTCTGAAGATAAGTGCTGCAAGTACATTAACTTCTGGAAAAATCCCCAAGTCATCACTTCAGCAAGACTTAAACTGAACACAGGAGAAGAATTACATTTACTTTTAATGTCTAATATATTTCAGAAGACTTCTGTATAATTTGATTCAAATAGCACTAGCTGTCCAGGATGTAGGTCTTATTTAGAAAAGGGGGAAAATGGAATTTTGTGAGCATTTCTTAGAATGTATGGCAAGTATGAAAACTATAGAGTAATGCAGCCCAAAGGGTTGCTTCTTGATATCTAAGCATACTTCCACTGGGGATGTAACTGTCAGTTCTATCTTCTCTCCCAGACACCCAACTGTGATGCTACCAGTAAATTTGGAGTGTCAATGTTTGCTTTACTAGTCATTCCAATACCACAACAGCATCAATCTTAGAAATTTTATGAGCCCTTACTGGTATCTGAGTGTTCCAACCCTCCCTCTGTTTTACATTTTCAGCTGCTGTATTGCTCTGTTCCACTACTGAAATATTTGTTTTCCTTTCAGGAGCCTCTCAAATGATTCTGACATTCTTGTGTATCACATTGTGTGTGACATCCAGTGAATCGCATTACACCAGCAAGGATCATTGTGGTGGTGAAGAGAAGGCAACAGGAGCATTCATTTCAAGTTAGAAACAATACTCAAATGCTGACCAAAGAAAAAACAACCCCAAAACCACAAAAAACCAAAACACCGCCACATTTATCTTTCACATAACAATATTTACTGACAATTAAACAGAAAGTTTCTATGCCTTCTCAGAAGATCAAAACCTTTTCTGAACACTCTTCCAATATCTAAGTATTGCTGTTTATGATCTTTTAATTGGATTTTTTTGGACATTAGAGGAGAAAGGAAGGAAAAAACCCACCAACAACCAACCAAACAGAAAAAAGCACAACAAAAAAACCACAAAAAACCCAACCCACCCAACACTGCCCAATAACCAAAATATCCCTAACACACCCATTCCCCACCTTTGAAGTAGAACCCTGTGACAGAGAGTTATTTAAAGAAAAGCTGGGAGGTGGGGAAGAGTAATATGCAAAAAACCCAACCCTAACAAACCAACAAAACAGCAGAACAACTCAACACAGCAACCGTTTATCACACATTTTTGTTTTTGAACAGTGCTAAGCACATTGCAGTGTTTTGTCTTTTGATACCTTACTATTTCAGTTTTAGGGATAATCTTCTTTTATCTAATTACTCCTACCATTTGGAGTTGCAAACCTCTGAAACAAGCTGGAATTGTTTATGTGCAGTACAAGTCGCTGGTTAGTTTGACTCTTCTAAATCTCAAGCAACGCAATGCATACATTTATCTGTTAGAAGTTACTAAAATGTATAATCTTTCCCAGATCTTGACACATAGCATCTTAATCGGCTAAGGCACATTAAAACTTGGTTAATTCAGCAGCAGCAGCTAAAGAGCCTTCAGTCATGTCCAGCTGAAGTTAATTAATGCACACGCATTTCATATAGCACGGGCCCGCTGAGCGCTTTATTCTCACCAGGGCCTGACTTTTCCAAAATCTTCATTCCAAAACTGTTCCAGCTCTCAAGCAAGCTCAACACCTTAGCATCAGTCAGATTGACCCAGTAAAGCTTTGTAGCCTGAAAACTGTGTCCCAGACTTCTTCAGCCAACACGACTAAGCAATGCCTCAAGCCAGGGCTGCAGGGGCTCTCAGCCAGCAGCTCTCCATGGTTCTTGGCACACCAGAGCCATCCGTGGCCACTGTATCCTCTCAGACTTTTCTGTATTTAGGCAGGGAAGCGGTCTCCCTCAGTACAGAAGTATAGCCCTTCATTATTAAACACATGGGACAGCTTGCTTGAATCCTACTTCCAAGTGCTCACCACTGCCACTTAGAACAGTGTCACACCCACAAAACCCCTGTTAGTCTGGCACAAGGGTGTGTAAAACAAGAGCCACACATCACAAGACAGGAGTTTAAGAAAGAATTCTTCACCTTTGTGGTTGACTAGCTTAAAGACTGGAGAAGAGGTAGAAAAATAAGGTTTTGTGGCCCAATAGTTCAAGAGCAAAGAATAAATACTTACATTTTGGATCATTTTAAAAGAAACAGGGTACTGGGGCACAAAAGCTAGCCCTAACATGCACCTAAACACGCCTATGCAGTCTACAGATATCATTCCAGATCATGCATTTTCACTCATTTTTGCCAGTACAATTCTAGAAGGTTTCAGTTATGAACCAGGACACCTCCAAGAGGTAAGTATTGTTTATATATTCAAAACTGCTAAGTCACATAATGTTCATTCAAACTCTTTTTCTGCATACAGTTTCCTCATACGTTTACAGGTAAGCACAAATATTTCTTCAACTCCAACCCAGCTCTACCCAACACAAGAGTCCTCAGCATACCATTACCAAGATTTTCTCCTAATACAGAGACCCATAAAATTGGTTTAGTTGGAAAAGATGTCTAAGACCATTGAGTCCAACCATTGATGTAACATGCCCATGCCCATTAAGTCATGTCCTGAAGTACCATGCCTACACATTTCTTGAACACCTTTCCGGGATGGTGACTCTACAACCTCCCCATGCAACCTATGCCAATGCCAGAACACTCTTTCAGTAAAGCCATTTTTCCTCACATCCAGCCTGAACCTCCCCTGGCACAATTTCTGGCCATTTTTCTCTTGTCCTATCACCTGATATTAAAGAGAAGAGACTGACCCCTACCTCATTACAATCTACTTTCAGGTAATTGTAGAGAGCAATGAGGTTTCTCCTCAGCTGCTTCTTCAGACTAAACAATGTCCAGTTCCCTCAGCCATTCCTCATAAGACTTGTTCTCTGGGCCCTTCACCAGCTTTGCTGCCTTTCTCTGGACACACTCCAGCAACTCAGTGTCCCCCTTGTATTGAGGGGCCCAAAACCAAACACAGGTATGGCCTCACCAGTGCAGAGTACAGGGGGCACAATCACTTCCCTACCCCTGATGGCCATAGTATTCCTGATACAGGCCAGGATGCTGTTGGCCTTCTTGGCCACCTGAGCACATTGCTGGCTCATGTTCAGATGGCTGTCAACCAACAATTCATACTGGACACTTTCTGCAGCCTAAGATACAGTACATAATCATTTTGGTTTCTTTATTATATTAATTTGAATAAAATCCTCTTCTCAAGAATGCATGTTGGATTATTATCTCCAAGTTAGCAGTCTGTGAACAGCAAATACGACCCCTGTTGTTACATTATCTGCTACCAAAACAGCTCTATAATACATCTCTTTCCATCTAGACAATAATATGCTTTGTTTCCCTTTGAGTCTGATTCAGTTGGTTGGAGAGGCTTGAGAGAATGTTCAACCTTTAAGAAGTTAATCCAAACAAAAGCTATGTAAATATATCTGTTCAAACTTCCTATCTGTGGGGTCTGTTCTTTCCAGCTTGTCTGACCATTTCTTACTTTTTTAACCTGCCAGGATCATGTTGCAGCTATTTCAATGCAAGTGCGATATTTTTATCTCTTACTGAAAACTGCTACGTTTTGAACTCATAAAAAGCCTCATTATCAGATTTTTTTTTTTGGAGAGAAACTGGATGCCTGCTTCAGTTCTTGTTAACCAGGAAGGGTTACAGACTTACTAGTGGTTCAACAACTACAACAGCAATTATTACAGCAGTGGATCAGAAATGGTTATTTTCCCCTTCTTCCTCCTCCAAAAGCTCCTTCATTTTCCCCATATGCATTAGAAACTGACAAGCAAACAGGACCAGATGTTCAGCTGTCAAGTTCACCTTCTGCCTGGTTTAAGAAATTTTATATAAGCACTTGAGTGCTCAATGATACACTGTGAGCATAGAGGTTACAAAATTCATTGGAGCCCTGCAGAAAAAAAGTGACTTTGGAAATACTACAGGTGAGCACAAGCACTGGCAATGATCCAAATGCTCTTCTAGCCTCATCTGCTGTCTCATTCTTTGAAATACAAATTCATTTCCCCCAAAACTCCAGCATTTAGATGAAGGAAACAAACCATTTGTCTTGATTACAAAACACCATAATATTTGCTTTAAGCTTCCTGTGGCAGATTTACAGTGCAATCATGTACAAGGCTTCAAGGCAGACACCACAGGCTTTTCTGCAGAAACATTTTATTAAAACTAATAGTGCTTCGAAAAAGTACTTGGGATGGGAAAGGATATGTCAGAAAGTAAAACTGTAACAAAGCTAGTGATACAAATTCTAGGGGGTGGGAAGGTCAGCTAGCTATAATGAAATTAATTACTGGCAAATGAATTGCCTTTCAGCTTCTACATAACATTTTCCTCACTTCCTGTTAATGTGCTCACCTCACTGTAAATTAGGCACTAAACTAGAAGTAAGAACTTGTAACCATCTATTTTCCAACTTACATGCAATACTGCTACAAAGGTGCTTGCCATGGAGGGAAAAACCCAACCAGACAAACAAGACAAAATAGCAATAATATTGTTGGTTGTATACATCCACAGGAACACTATTTTAAGCAATTTTTTATTTGATATTTTTATATAGCTTTAAGGGAACCTTAACTTAGCCATTCTGTCTGGCCCTGGCAAATAGTCTGCCATGACAAACACAAGTATCTACCTTGTGCTTCAATTGTATTTGATACACAGGATATTTACTTTGTGATCTGGATATTTCTGGCTGTGTGAACATTAATAATCTTCCTTTATGTAAGAATTTACACTGGAGTCACCTCTAGCACTGCTAAGAGAAAGTTTGACACTAAGTCTTACTTTGAGAAATGTATTCCCAAAAGGAATTGCCATCTGCAGGGAACCGATGGTAAACAGACTGCTTCAGAAGTGCTCCAAAGAAAAGATGACATTTACAGTGTTGATGAACTCTAAGTAGACCATATCATATATAAACTTTTAAATCTCAGTTTCAGAACTCAATTCCTGCCCTCCAAAAAAGCCCTCCACAAGCATTGACAATTCCTGCCCTCCAAAAGCATTGACAACCTAAACCTACAGCCCCCCACCTCAAAAAGGGAAGCTTGCTTTCTCCTGTGACAGAAGATTCACATGCATGTGACTGTGTTTAGTGATGAAATAGCACCACTATTTACTCATGAAATGATGAGAAAATAGGATTTTTTAAAATTTAAGTTGCACAAGAAGATTCTCCCATACTTCAGAGGACTTCCCTCTTGTGACCACCAGCACTTGGGAAGAAGCTTAAACACTTGGAGCACACTTTGAGGAAGGGTAAAAGCCTTCTCTAACATTGTTAGCTCTCTTCTTTTAAAAACAGGTCTGCACACACCCCCCAATAACATTTGGGGTTAGGCAGTGGATGCAGACAAGTTTGGCAGCTCTAGGCTGTGAAAGAAGACCCCACAGACTGTTAAATCGGTCAGCTGAAGAGAAAAGGTGAAGTCAAAGTTCAACTACCTGCCAAGTTTTAATCTAATAATTTATGTCATCTTCTGCCAGCTTCTGCAGCAGAACCTGGCAGCTACTATGTTGCTGCCAGAGCAGCAGTAGGAAATATAGGTATAATACAGGAAACAATTGCAAAAATATCTTGAGGGTAATTCAGTTAAATAGCCAATGAGAAGACCTCATCCAGGCTCAATTAGATCTGCTAATCACAGCGCTAGTTTCAACCCTCATTATTAATGCCAGATGCCGTTTTACCAGAAATCCATGTTCTATGACATGAACAAAGAATGGTTGCATCATTAAAGCTCAGAAAACACAACTTCAGAAACGGCACAACAACAAAACCAAGTTCTCTATTTGCATACATCCACTTTAAACAAAAGATGACAAGAGGAATTATGATTTTCTTTGTGTGTGACATGTCCAGGTACATCTCCTGTCTCCTTTATGCAGTGAGAGAAGAGAAGCACCTTAATTTTTGTTTCTTTTGTTCATCCAATAGCAGGCTGTGAGACCCATAACCTAAACTAAGGATACTGCAGGGCTGCTGGAGAGAGAAGACAGACAAAGCCCTTACTGCAGAACAGTTCTGCTTCTGGCTGAGGCCTTTCAGAAATAGCCCCTTCCAAGTAGTGTGCCTAGGTTTATGGTGACTTGCTCAAATGCAGCTAAGGCCATAATTCCTGAGAGACATGCCAATAACTCACAAAGTTTCTTCTGAGCCCTGAGGATCTAACCAAGAGGGTGAAATTGTGAAGGTTATAACATAAGCTAGAAAGAGAATCATATCTCTCTTCAAAAGACAGGAAGGTCTTCCAACCAAGTCCTCAGTTTTAAGACATTTAAGAAGCATTTGGGTATCTTGTGCAATGTTGCAGTCATAAAAAGTTCAACTGAACATTAGAAATAACCACTGCTTTTCTGCAGATAATTTTCAATTGTTTATTTGACAAGTTCACTCTCAACTTACAGCAAGTGTTACGGAATCTAAGAGTCTGTGCAGGTCTGTGGACCGCTAACAGTCTGTAGCAAAGACATACTGCTTCTCAACTAAAACAGCAAGAGAAGGAACCTTCCTTTGATGTCTTCCCCACCACACTTCCACTCCAAAAAATGGGTAGTCTGATTTATAGCACTATGTTGTACAGATGTTTCTAGAGAAGTATGCAGTCTTCCAGATTTAAGAAATCCCATCTCACCTGAATACAGACTCTAATCTAGAAATCAGAGTTAAGTTCCTACCAAGCTGATCCAGCAAACAAAGAGGGTTCAACAGAAGACTGGGGGTTGACAATATTCTCAGCTTTGAGTACATCAGTTGCACATCACATATAACTAAGAAACCACAGTTTAAAATCCTTCACTATCAATTCCTACAGCAAATGTAGCCACTCTTTATGATTACTTGTTGGGCACACAGAAGACAGAAGGCTTTTTTTGTCTAGAATCTGTATCTGGCTGAAAGACTCCTGAGAGTTTGTTTTAAAGCCGAAATGAAACAAATAAGCAAGTCTTCACCTTATTTACTGCTCAAACTACCCAGTGAGTTCCATCAAATGTTTATCTCAGACTGCTGTTTATTGACTCTGCATTGTCCTCACACACACATTGTACTGGATTCATGTCCAGCACCACCAGCTTAATTTCTAATGTATACTAATGCAGGAAAAACCACACCTAGCAGCTTTGCAAAAGGCCAGTTCTTCAGTATGTGCTGCCTCCTCCAGAGTAGCCATAATGAATGACAATAATTTTTGAACATTCTGTTTTGTCAGAGCTCACAAGCCTTACTCTGTGGCACCTTCTAAAACTTTCCAGAAAACATCAGTTTCAGAAGCTCATGCTGACAGGGAATGATTTGAGACCTCAAACTCCTTCTCTTTCCCCTAAATTAAAGGTGAAAGAGAAGCTTTAACTCTGAGAATCCACTGTTTCTGCAGATCGTTATTATTTCTTAGTAAGTTCTCACTGAAAAACAACCCAAACCTCATCAGCTTCAGCACTGTTCTTGACCATGCTGATGTCCTGTGACCAACTTGTACAACTCCTAATTTCTGCAGCTCAACTGTGAAGCAAGTTCTCTAGATCTAATCCACAATATAAATGGCCACATGCTCCAGATATCAACCCTTATGCCCATTCCACACTATCTCCATGGCATGCTGGGCCTCAGTCCCATATAAGAGAACACTCAACTCATATGTCTGACTCAGACGCCAGCATTACTTAGTCTTATTGTTCATGTGAACATACACCAGCCACAGGAGCTGCAGGAGGCTCCAGATTGCTTGGATTTCCTCTGGCTCACACAAACAATCAGCATTTGCACACCCATCTACAGTCACTCTCTTTATGTGATGGCTTCTTTTCAGCACCTTGCTGGTAAACTTTCTCCCCACCTGGAGTTTCTTGGGAATTGGGACGAGAAGAGGGAAGGAAAAAAAAGGGGGGGGGGGGAGGCAAGTTTGACAACAATGTAGGCACTAGACTTTGATCCACTGTACTATTTCCAAGCTACCCTCTACTATTTCCTCACTGGTAAAAGCCAGCACTGCCAACGGACACAACTAACCAGAAAGCTGAGAAGCTTGAATACATGAAAACCCACCACAAAAAAACTCACAGCAGCCTCATTTTGCTTGGCTATACACATGTAATTAACAACACATGAAGAAAAAATATAATAATTATTTACTATATGAAAGTCTGTGTTAGCTGCTCATCTAATGGACCAAAATTTCTGTAAAGTCTCATAGATGCAAAAAGAGAGGAAAAGAACAACTATCACCAAAAGCCTAACAGACATGCATCACTTCAAGTCTCTTCTTGACAGGACTTACCACTCTCTAATAAAAAGGAGTTTCCACTCGGAAAAGTTTCTGTTTGGTGAGGAAGAATAAAAAGGATACTATAAATCATACCCAGCATCAGCATCATGGATGTTTCAAATCCACAACAGACTGAGAACCTGTCCCAGGCTGGTGCCAGGTTGTCACTCCACTGCAAGACACATAACTCTTTTCAAAGCATAATTTCTGTGTACAGCTTCTTTCCCTAAAATGCCAACAAGACACCTGAAGCATACAACAGGAGCACAGTCCATACTGTCAGGCCTGCATCTTAATCCACTGTTGCTTTGCAGGTATGTGGCCCCGCTGAACGTTTGTTTGGTTGGGTTTTTTTTTTGTGGTGTTATTTTTTTTTCTTATTTTCATGGGCCGTCTGGGTGGGGTAGCTTTTGCCAACTTATTTTAACGTCCCCTCTATTTCGTTTTTAACAAATTAAATAGTAAGACCATAAGAACATTGGAAACATAAGCCTATTCTGGAGCTACAGCATCCAGTGCTGCCAACAGAAAACATATGCCCATCACTTGCTCGTTCAGCTTGTACAGGCCATCAGAAAGGCAACTTCGCAGCCCGCATCCTAAACTTTGCACCACAGCAGGAAGCTGCTGCCTTGCGCCGAAACAGGCCCGGCTGAAACAGGTTACATCTGTGTGGAGACGAGAGACACATGGAAATAATCAGCGCGCGTTCCCTGTCTTCACTTTCATTTCACTGTTGTAGACGTGACTTGGCTTCTCTGTCTCGGGGGGGAGGGAGGGGAATCGACATCCCGACCGACGCTGTCGTCCCCTCGCCTCGCATCACCCGGAGGCTCCCCGGCACGCGCAGCACCCGAGGCGGGCGCGGCAGGGCAGGGCCCGGGCGGTGTCTGGGAGGGGGTCGGGCCGGCCGAGCGTCCCGGTCCGAGCATTCTCCCCTCGATATGCATTTCGGGGGGACCGTTCGTCCCGCGCCACGAGCTCAGTGGCCGGAGCGCTCCCGACGGTAGCGGTACGCGGTGCCCCTCACTCCTGCCCCGCGGAGAAGGGACGCGGCCACTTACAGCTCAGGACGCCCAAGTAACCAAGGAGCAGCAGGCGGAGGCTACGACTCGCCATCTTCCCGGCAACAGCCGCTCCTCGCCGGCGGCAGCGGCTAATAATCGCCGGGCGGCAGCGGCGAGACGTGAGGCGCGGTTTGGGCTGTGGGGGCGGCCCGGCTTCGCCTCGGCCCGGAGGAGCAGGGCGGTGCCTGCGGGCCGGAGGCGCCGAGCCGGGGAGGCAGCCGTGAAGCAGGTGCGACAGCCGGGGCACAATGCCCGAGACTGCTGGACTCTATCTCCACACCGGCGGAGCCTCCCCAAGCCGCTGCTGTCAGCCCGCTGCCGCCGCCCCAAAACTTTCAACGCGTGCGAGGAGTCGCGGAACCGCCCCGCGCCGGCTCCGAGCGGCGAGATCCGCGGCCGGCAGCGGGGCTGTGCTCCGGCCACCGCCCGCCCTTCCCTGGGGCGGCCCGGCTCAGGGCGGGGAGCCGTGACCGGCAGCAGCTCCCGGCGCACCGATCTCCTCCCCCACTCCTCATCCTCCTCCTTCTCCTCCTGCCCCTATTGCCCAGACGTCGCAGTACCCCCGCGCATCCCGGGGCTGTGTAGTATTGTGTTCAGCAGCGCTTCCCTCCCGTTTAGTTATTCATTTTAAAACTCTGAAATCTTCATGAACTCTTGTTGCAACAGAAAAAAAAATAAAATCGCAAACACAAACTTTTTATTACGTAAAGCTTAAACTTCTCAAGAAGTCAGTACGCGTTCCGAAGTCAAACCCACCTGGGGTGTAAGTAGGGCTGTTTAACTGGGTGAGATCATGAAACAGAAACGCGGAGACTGCGGATGGAGAGCGCGATGTGACGGTAAAGGCGCTCGTTGAAGCCTCAGGCTTGAAACAAAGTCACAGTGACTCCTTGTGCCCATGCAGCTGGACTAGACAAAATCCCACCCGCCCTAGGGAGCATCCCTTAACCAGCAGATGGACTGCACGGTGACCTTCAAATTATTTTTAATTAATAGTTTATACCAGTCTAGGAGATTCGCTATTAAATATACAGTGGCCTTTTACATTTATTAATGAAGGAAAATCACTCATTGTGACAGTTAGTGTATCTGAGTGGTTTCTTAAAACATCATCTATGACAAGAAAAGTGTCATTGGCATTTATTTTGTAATCAGAGCAGCAATGCTGGCCATTTTTTGTTAAACTGTAGGAAAAAGGGGAGAGGGTACTTATAAATAAAACTTCTAGCAGCTATTTCAATGGGGACCAAAGAAGGAGGATGCAATGATGCTCTTCATATCAAAATCTTCTTAGCTTATTTTTCACATGCAAAGACTTGTGCAGAAGACAAATAATATTTCTGTGGAAAAAAGAGTGCATATATGTATACACATCCAGTATATATTACCTGTATAATGGTGACACACATTGTATGAATTCAAAGCTATTCCATAGGCAACAGAAAAGTTCTTTGTGTGGCCCAGCACATTGTCACTTTAAGCATACACAAACTTTCACTGATTTCAGTAGGACTGCTTTACTGTTTAGAGACACAGGGACGGTGTTGACACAGCATTTAAATATATGTGAGGAGCTTGGTGGAAAAGGCATAGGGATGAGGGATGTTAAGAAATAGCAGTATGGACTTGAACTAGGCTACTAAAGTAATGTAATGACAATGATTCTAGAGGGGAATGAGGAGATTAATCATGAGCAGAAGGTATCCCATTAGATGATAAGATGAAGTAGTCTAATACAGTAGCCTTTCTACCACAGATCTAATTATCTAAATACATAGACTCACATACAGGGTTTCATTTGGATTTCATTAGCATGATTCTTATACCACATTAAATCCCCTTAATGCATAGAGTTTATACAAGCTTGAGGTCAGAGTAAAGTGAAGAAAATACCCATTGTGCAGGGTTGCCTTCCCCACATTTCTTTGACTTTTCCCAGCATGGTTTCAGTTTCTTTGCATTATCTCATTATGTCAGCAATAACTAAGCCATGGTTTCTCTGCTTGCTTTATACAACTGCAGGAAATACTAGCAATGAAAAGTGAGTATTCTGAATGTATTCACAGAATTACTGGAAAAGTTTAATGTAACATATACATTTCATTTAATATATACACTTCTGTATATGCTTTGCTGAACAATGGTATTCTTGAAAATAAGTGTTAAGTGCTTTGTTAGAAGAGCACAAGACTGCTATCCATATTTTTAATGTTTTTACATTAAATGTAGTAAAAATATTTTTATTAAACAGCACATAGAGTTCAACATGGAAAAAAATTGTTCAAGATGCTGAGCTGAACAGTTATTCTTGGAGAGCTTTCCATAGAGACTCCTTTTTAGAATAACAAAAATAGCCTATAATTAACATCTGCACACAGAATGCTGGTCAAGAATAGCTATCTTATTTTGTAATAACTATCCTAGTCAAGTGGAAGCACAACACAATTTCAAGACTTGGATACTTCTTAATGATCTCAGTAATTCATAAACCAAAATATTACCCTCACTTCCTTAGATATTTTAGATAAATCTACCTTTTTACATTGTAATGGAATTCTGGGTTTTGTTTTAATGGAACAAGAAAGATTGCAGATCTTGCAGATGTGGAATGCTGCTGATGAGCTGTTCTAACAATACAGATTCACCTTTTTTGCTACGTTACTATCACTCTGTGACAAAACACTTTTGAAATATAATGTGCATAAAATTCTGTGAAACACAATAAGCCAAAACACTGATTCTTCACTTTGGGAATGTTTTATTTCTCTTAGGTACAGGAACAAGGGGACACAGTCTCAAGCTGCGCCACGGGAGGTTTAGGCTGGATGTTAGGAAGAAATTGTTCCCAGAGAGAGTGATTGGCCATTGGAATGGGCTGCCCAGGGAGGTGGTGGAGTCACCATCATTGGAGGGGTTTAAAGAGAGACCTGATGGGGTGCTTGGTGCCATGGTTTAATTGATTAGATAGTGTTGGATGATAGGTTGGACTTGATGATCTCAAAGGTCTCTTCCAAACTGGTCTATTCTATTCTATTCTATTCTATTCTATTCTATTCTATTCTATTCTATTCTATTCTATTCTATTCTATTCTATTCTCTAAAAATGAATAGATATATTAGTCTGTATCACCCTAGATTTATTTGTGTGTACCTTGCATGCTGATTTTTAGAAAAACTTGAGAGAAAAAAAAACAACAACAAGAATAATTAGAACTCCTAAACTTGGTTACAAAGGTGTTGAAATGTAAATACTCAAACACATTACATACAGGTAAGAGAGGAAGAAGATGATGATAGTTCCTCTTCTCAAAACCATGTGTAAGACAGAGGGGGAAACGGTGAGCTACAAGAAGAGAACTGTTAACACTTAGAAGAGTAATATGTGTAATCACTGACCTGTCATGGTTTACACATACCAACCTGAAGACAGTCATGGGAGAGCTGATGAATGTTCATACTTACACTGCTATAAAAAAAAAAAACAAACAACAACACACAAAAACCCCACAAATGCAAAACAAACCCAAAACAAAACAAAAAACAAACCCCTGGGGTGAATGAAAGGCAATGCTTCCCTGGTGTATCCCATTCAGGCATAAAATGTAACACATCTCAAGTTTACTCACTGGATTTAAGTAGATCAAGTAGCATTAACCCAAATTTCATGTAAGCAAGTACAATTTCATTCTGTCAGTAAGAGTTAGTAGTGATATGTCCTGATCTGTGAGTAGCTTATCTCATTTGCAGAGTGAAACATCAGTAAAGGCATTGAAGATCACAGTTCTGTACTAGTTTGACCTTTTCATCCTGTGGTTTCCTAATTTCATTGTTGTTAAAAACTTTTAATATCTCTTAGCTGATCAGGTAGCTCAGCAAGGCTGCTGATAAGGTTGGAAAAGACCTCAAAGATCATCAAGTCCAACCTGTCACCCAAGACCTCATGACTACTAAACCATGGCACCAAGTGCCACGTCCAATCCCCTCTTGAACACCTGATGAAAGGAGCAGGGGGAATACTTAGAATCTGGAAACACTGAGGCAGAAAAGACATAGAGAAAAAACACACCTATGTTGTTAAAGCATAAGCATAAAAAAGCATAAGCATACCCATGTCTTTATTAATATGGAGAGCTGGAGGGCTGATGGTTACTGGAATCTACATTGTTTAGGTTTGGACTAAGATTACTCGATCAAAATGAATATTTTTTGCATATTTAAAGAAGAAGAACCAGATTAAAAAAATATTTCTAAATAAGAGAATTGTTATGTTTGAAGTGATCAGAGATACCATTTGAGACTTGGTGCAATAGCCTGTGGGTTAAATCTCTGTACACATCTTGTTTTCTGAGCACACTAAATGGCTGTCACACATGTTTGTTCCACTAAGTGCTGAAGATGGGAGCACATAGCTGTAGAGTGACTGTTCTGGTGATTTTGGGCACAGCAATGGGACAAGCTGATGGAAATCTACTTTGTAAAACTGTGAAAACATTCCATTTAACTAACTGTTTTGATCATCAAAATACATACTTCATGCTGTGTGTCACAACTCTTTTGTTGGAACTCACTGATGAATGTGTGGTGTGTTTTATATGGTGCTCATACCACCACCCTGCAGTACATTGAACCTATCAGCATGAAAGCCTTGCTCTTCAGTGTGAAGAATTATCAGCAGCCCTGTGTAAGTGTGTGGAGAGGCTGACAGACAGAGTGTTAGGGATATTTTTTCCCCTTTTTGGGCAATTGTAACTGTCACCACATCTACCTTTTTATAATGTTCTCAGGTACTGCCTTAATGGCTATCCACTCCCCCAGTTACAGCAGGCCTTGTCTCCTTTCTGCTTCTGTGGCATCTTGTTATTTTGCTTTGCTGCTTCATGTTAATTGCTTTAACTTCTGTCTGGGGAAAAAAAAATCTGATTTAGCTGGCAGAATATTTGCTTGGTTTGTACTTCGAAATTCAAACTGTGAGCAAGTATAGTTTTGAGAAAAGAAGCAAAAACAATTTTTACACATATTCTTTTATTCCACCAAGCTGTTCTTGATGGCTGTTTAAAGAGATTATGCTATAGAATGGTTTCCTTGCTATAATGAAATGGACTAGAGTGCTCTGATAGAACACTGTATCTTTATTGGACTGTTGAAATATTTCGTATCTAATGTGTCAGCCAAACTTGAACAAGGAAAGCCACAAAATGTGAGGGTAGAACAAGATAACAGTAACACAAATTACTTGTTCTCAGTAGGTTGGTTGGTTGGTTTGCTTTCCTGTGAATCCTCCCCCTCAATTTTCTGGAATGTCTTGTGTGATTTTACAAAGCCTAGCATTAATGCCTTGTTTTTCCCAACTGCATCTTACTGCCACTGAGAAGACAGTTCAGTAGCAAAGTTGCATGTCTAAAAAAGACCCACCAAATTGGATGGCATTTTAAGATGCTTCCTGATTCAACCTAAGCAACAGCAGACAATGCATTAGCCATGATGCTGATGGTGGTTGATTGAGAATTATTTTGCCACCGTGTTTAAAATGCTTTGCTACTCCATGGTGGCATGAAGAACATGACTCTTAGGATGTAGTTACATATGTTGTCATCCAAGGCAATTGCTCTCTCCGGCCATGGATTACTGCTACCACTTCACTCGTGCATAGGAGCAAGTATATGAAGCTGTACTTTTAAGTCAGGTCACTGAAATAATGTGAAGAAAACAATCTTTCAGCAATACTGACCCTGCAATTTATATAACTTCAGTGATTTTGTGCTCAGGGCTGCTACAGTTGTCTAGTTAGAGGGTAAGCAGTGGGAAACTGCTGAGAATGGCAAAGGGAGGGACAGGGATTTTTAACCCTGGTTTACGTTTGAAGCAATCTGTAAGTGAGCTCAAAGATGGCTTTGGGACAATGGGGGTGATAAAGTGTCATGGTTTGTCACTTATGCATTATGTTGGGTCACATACTATGGCATAGAGCAATTATGGGGTTTCCATTGCCTCACAGGGCAAACTCTCATTTTCTGCCCATTATAAAACAACATCCATGGTTTCCTTGGAAGTCCAAGGGCCTTATGAAGGCTGACACCTTGTAATTATTTTTGAACAGTTTTGTTACCCATCTTTTCTCTGTACCACAAACATGCTCAGTGTGGTGACATGCTAAAAGCCACTGGACTGCAGCCAAACCCTTCCCAGAGTAATTCTTGGTGGAATGCTTTTGTCTTTTAGGATTGAGGGATCAATTGTTGCAAGAAGGGGCTGGCAATTCCGCATCAATATGATCGGCCAGAATCCACTTTATTGTTCTCACACACAAGCTTATATACAGTTACAGTTAATTATGCCTACTAGTCACAATATTATTGGCTACTTGCTAAATATTCACCACTCCTCTACATTTTCATATCTAAGCACAAGTGTTCTAATACTTGGCACAATTTTCTATTTCACACAAGTCAGTGATTCTCTATTCATTCTAACATGGTTACTTATCAAGGCTATGATGTTCCTTCAGTCATCACGTCCACATTGTCTTTTGTTCTTTCAGCTTCTCGGGACTTTCCAGTGTCTTTAATGGCACGACCAACTTCGAGGTTACTTTAAGTCACTAAAGGTTATTAAGAGTCACCGGGCCTGGTTTGCTTCTACACTTTTGCATATCAATTTCCTTAAACTCCAGAGCTTCATTAAGCCCCTTCGCATTTGCCCATTCATCTACAATTCCCCCGTTTTCTTTAACAACTACAAAAGTACTAGACAATTGTTTAACCTTATTCATAACACATGTATACATGATTTTAACTATTATCAAAACAATCACAATCATTCCAAGAATTCTTAACCCTTCTTTTAACAATGGTACCATCCATCCAGCCCAAGAACCCAACCATGACCGTAACCATTCATCAAAAGGATTAACATCTTTCTCAATTTTATTTACATGATCACCAAGCCATTTAAGCTGTCCCTGTATAGATTGACTATGATCAGACAAATTAAAACAACACATTCCTTCTACATCCTGACACCCATGGCCTTGTGCTAAAAGCAAAAAATCTATAGCAGCTCTATTTTGCAAAATTGCATGTCTCATGCTCTTCTGATCTACTAATAATTCAGATAAGACTTTTGTAGTAACATTGGCTTGCTTAGCTGACCAACAGGCCAAATGTTCAATTTCTCTAAGGGCCTGTTTTGCTGCCACTTGAGGAAGGAGAAGTGCTGCTGCAACATTAGCAGTCTGACTCCACAAATGCACATTATCATCACAACTCTGGTCAAAGTTGTGTAATGTTCTTTTTGTCTTCGAGATCTCGCTACATTTTTTAGTATTTTAGTCCAATGCTCTTGTGTCGGGGCAAGTAATGTAAGCTTACCCAAATAGCATGGACCTCCATAGACATTTCTTGGTATTCCCTGCCATGCTCTATCTCCACAAATCAGAAAAATCCCAGGAGGCAAGGCCTTGGCTGTATCATTGTTCCATAAATAATGGATCAAAATCTGATCAGACCCAGGTGCTCCATAAGCACCAAATGTCATTGTATCATTCCATCCACAATAATCACCATAGACTTTATAAGTTTCTTGCGATCTAGGGCTGACTATTGTCCATTTCACAAGGTTGTTTGGTAACACAAAAGAGGTCTTATTATACATTAAACCAAAAACAATACACGTGCGAGTCCAGTTGTCAGATGCATTTCCAACTTGAGCAGAACCTAACAGCTGCAGTTCTTGTGGATCCCAGGGCAGAGTAACGTTCAGTCCTGCGATAAGTCCTGCAGCACAGTCCGAGGTACTGCTTGCTTTAAAACACTCAGTATATACACTATAATTTCTAAAAGCATAAGCGTTAAAATCAGGAATCCCAACTAAACATGTTCTAAATGGATCTTCAGCTGATTGCAGAGCTAGACAAAATTCTGACTGACCTGTCTGGTTTGCCCATGTTACCCACATATTCTGACGTGGATCAATGGTGTGCAAACCCATACACACAAAAAGCAAATTCAGTCCTATCAGTGTCTTCAAACTGCAGGCTTTACCCATCTGCTGGGGATCCATCGTTGTCCTTCAGCTGTGGAAACACAAAAATAACCTCGTCCAATAAATTGTACAGTTACTGGTCCTTTCCACTCTCCTGTCTGAGGGTCTCTGTACAATACTTTCATCCCTCCAAATTTTTGTGTTAACTGTTTTTGATGTTTAACTACAGGTACCACATCTTCCTCACCAAACACACATAAATGATTGAGAACAAACAATACTTTACATAACCGTGAAGTTGGATCACCTTCTTTATGTTTTTGCAAATATTGCTTCAGTGTTCGATTTGCTCTTTCTACTACTGCTTGTCCTGTAGGTGAATGTGATATTCCCGTTACATGTTTCACGTCCCACATTAACAGAAATTCTTTTACACTACCACTAACATATGCAGGACCATTGTCTGTTTTTATAGTCGATGGCACTCCCATAATTGCAAAACATGCCAACAGATGTTTCTTTACATCTTTTGCTTTTTCTCCTGTTTGTGCTGTAGCCCATATCATATGGCTGTAAGTATCAATAGTAACATGTACATACTTCTGTCTTCCAAACTCAGCTACATGAGTAACATCCATCTGCCAAATCTCATTGCTTTGTAACCCTTTGGGATTTACCCCAATTCCTAAACCTAGACCTCCGTTAACATTGCTGCATATTGGACATGCTTGTACAATGGCTTTTGCTTCAGCATATGGAATGCTAAAACTCTTGACCAAACCTTTTACATTTTGATGAAACTGAGCATGTGATTCTCTGGCCTTAGCAAAGGCTGAAACAGGAGCAGCCACAGAAACCAATTTATCTGCCCTTGCATTACCTTCACCAAGACCCAATTCATATTTATGACTTCGTACATGGATTATTGAATATTCAGCTGATCTCAGCTTCACAACTCTCTTTAACCACAACAACAATTCCCATAACCTCTCATTGTCCACCTTTTTGATCATGGAATCTTCAATCCTCTGTACAATTCCCACAACATACAGTGAATCAGACACAATGTTTACTGGTATGTCTAACCATTGCTGCAGCACCCAAATAACTGCCCAAAGTTCTAACGTCTGTAAAGAGTCTCTGTTTTCTGCTAACAACAAATTATGTCTCCAAACTCCATCTTCTTTCCAGGTAGCAACAGCTTTTCGGGATTTCTTGCCAGCATCTGTGAAAACTGTTAAGGCTCCGACAATAGGCTGATTGCTAAATTTTGGACGTTCTAACCAAGCATGGTTACACATCCAAGCCAAGATCTTGTCCTGTAAAGGTGCAGTACAAATCATCACACCATCATCAAGACAGGCGCTAGCAAAGTCCATGTTTGTTGTCAGAAACCAATTCAAGTCTGGCTGCGATATAGGCACATAAATACAGCCAGGTTCTTTACCAGTAATACTGCGCAACCGCATGCGACAAGTTTTAATTAAGTCAGACAAAATCAAAATTTTTTGTTGAATTGTACGCTTAGGTTGCAATGGAGGAAACACCCACTCTAAAACAATTGTATCAGTATGTTCAGTGTGCTCCCCCGTTTTCTTTACAAGCTGAGTTAATGCTCCCACTAAATGTTGTTCACCCATAATAATTGTAATGTCAATGGGTATGTTCAGTCGTTTCCTAGAAACCTTTTTGTTCAGTACATGTTGCACAATTATGTCAATAGCTTCTGCATGATCTGTTAATAATGTTACAGGAGCAGTCGGATCGGTTCCTTTTAGCAATGGTTTCAGGGGTTCTAACATATCATTAGAAATCCCAACAACTGGTCTCAACCATTGAATATCTCCCATAAACTTCTGAACATCATTTAAAGTCTTAATGTCAGTTTGCAGTTGCAATTTCTGAGGACCAATCTGTTGATCAGTAAGGATCCAGCCTAAATATTTTACTGGTGTTGTTTGTTGGATTTTCTCTTCTGCTATCTTCAAACCTTTATCTCCTAATTGTTGCTGCAAAATTTCCATTTGCCCTTTAGTAAAAGGCTGATCTTGACAAAACAAGATATCATCCATATAATGATAAATTATTGTATCGGGCCATTGTGCTCTTATTGGCTGTAAAGCAGTAGCAACATACAGCTGACATATTGTTGGAGAATTTTTCATACCCTGCGGCAACACTGTCCATTCATATCGTGTTGCAGGATCCTGCCGATTGATCGATGGTAAGGTAAAAGCAAACCTGCAAGTGTCCTGTGGATGCAATTGAATAGTGAAAAAGCAATCCTTTAAATCAATTACTAACAAATGCCATCCTTCCGGCAACATTGATGGACAAGGCATTCCTGGTTGAAGAGCTCCCATGGTCTGCATTTGATCATTGATTGCTCTCAAATCATGCAACAGTCTAAATTTCCCAGATTTCTTCCGTATCACAAAAATTGGAGTATTCCAAGGGCTTGTAGATGGTTGTAGGTGCCCTTGAGACAATTGCTCTTTTACTAAATCATGCGCGGCATTCAGACTTTCCTGTTTAAGCGGCCATTGCTCAATCCATACAGGATTATGTGCTGTCCAATTTAACCGGATTGGGAAAGTCCACGCAGTGACCGCTACTACACGTTTTTTGTCGTAAGGACTACACCAAGTTGGGCTAAAATGTCTCGACCTAACAACATCTGAATCGGAGGTGGCAACGGCAATAGTGAACATGTTACAACTATCGTTTTTCCATCACAGGTGACACTCACTGGGGGAGAGGTCTCCGCCAGTTTGACACCCCCAACACCCGCCAGCGAGGCTGCTTCAGTAGTGGTGGGCCAGGCTGCTGGCCAACAGTGCTTTGATATCACTGATACATCAGCACCAGTATCCAACAAAGCTGTCAGCTCTATGACCTGCCCTTGAAACTCCACCGTCACCTCTGCTTGTGGTCTCTTGTTCATGGCAGCTGTTAACAAAGTCAGTGGAGCCGTGGAGGATCCAAAGCCCCCATCTCCTCTGACCTGTCTATTGTGTGGCTGAAGTCCTGCCGCCAAATGCGGTATAGGTATCAACTGGGCTATCTTGCTTCCCCTGGGTATCACCAAAGGTGGAAAAAGTGTAAAAATCATAATCTGAATTTCTCCAGTAAAATCTGCATCTATCAAACCCGTTACCACATTCAATCCAGACATTGAGGCCGATGACCTACCAATTAATAAACACCCAACCGCTTTGTTGTTTATTCTGATCGGACCCAAAACTCCTGTGGGAACTTTCTGAGGTTTTTTGTCCAATAGTTGCACTTCTACTGTGGTTGCCAGGTCCAAGCCGAGGCTCCCTGCTGTGGCTGGTTGAGGTGATCCATTCCATTGTCGCTGTCGCTGGACAGTGGGTCGGTGGTCACTACTTGTGTCATCACGCGGTGACCTCTCGCGCTCCGCCGAAAGTTTCCCGATCTGTGGCAGACATTGGTAGCATGTTCAGTAGAACGACAGTTCCGACAAGACACGCTATGTATCCGGCAGTTTTTTCTTATGTGTCCCATTGCTCCGCATCGGAAACATTGCACAGCGTTAGACGTGGATGTTCTGCGTTTTTGTGTAGAAGGGCGCAAAGGTACTAAGGCTGCCATAACCTGTTGCTGTTGTTTTTCTAAACCCTTCTCAAATCCTGTCTTCAAGTCCTTTACTGCTTCTACTAACATAGCCATATTTCCCTCAGGCAAATTCTGAGCCTTTTGCAACAATTCTGAAACCTCCCATGTAGGTCCTAAGGTTCCAATCAACTGCTTTGTTTGACTATTACCATTCTGAATTAAACACTGCTTTAAAATAGCATCCTTAATGTTATCATCTAAACATGCTGCTCTCATGGCATCCAATACTTTGTCCACAAAATCAGTCACATTCTCCTGCTTTCCCTGTTTGATACCCATATAGTGTGGCGTCTGTTTATTATCCTTTAACTTATCTATAGCCATCCTAGCAATTTCTACGGACACTTGCAACTTAGCTGGCGCTATCAAAGCCTGTAACTCCATTCTTTCATAATGACCGATCCCTAATAACTCATCAAGAGTAACACCAAACAACGGATCATCATCCTGCCGTACCGTATTCACTACCTGCCTGGCATACTGTTCCCATTGACTCGCAAACATTAAAAACTGAGCATTAGACAACAGCAACTTCATCACATTATAGGTGTCTTTGGCAACATATTGTAATTCAAAAACAATAGTGTAACATCTGCCTAGATGGCTCTGCCTGTATTCCATACTGTGACACTGTCTGTCGTAACTGAGACAAAAATTTCCAAGGCAAAGACACTATTTCTGCTTGTATTCCACGACCACCAGGTAATTGAGTATACGCTACCGGACACACTACAGAAGATTCTGTCAATCGAGAAAAAGCCTCTGCGTCACCTTCTGCATGAACTTCCTCAGCAACTTGTCTCCAAAACTTATATCTATCAGCTACTTTAGCATCCATATTTGACTCTTTCAATTCTCCTGAAGATTTAATATCTAATTTTTACAACTCTGTTGCTGCGCTGAAGTTGAAGGAGTAGATGACATCAATTTCTCTTTTTCGGAAGGGAGTGACAAAGTGTCCTCCTTTGGTTCTGAGTTAGTAATAGTAACACCCAGTCCTTTAACTTTAGCAGCAGCATTATCCATCAATTGCTTTTGCGTCTCCGCAGGCAGCTCTATGCCTGTCATTTTAACAGCGCCTTGATTCTCATCTGTATTAACTGTTAACCGCGCTCTAGCCTGCACTGCCGCCTTTTGTTCAGCATGATGCTGATCTAACAATTCCATCACTGTTTTCCATGCCTTACAATGCTTTTTTGCCAACTTATCATCTTCAATCACTAATAACCACAAATCCTGACCCAATTTTTTCCATTCTGCTCTTTCAAATACCTCATTAGGATCCTTAAAATACCCAATGACTCTGCATATTCAAACAACGGCCTCAAAGCCTTTTTAATATCTAATTTACATCCTCGCTTTTCTAAAAAGCATATCATTAAATCATACGTGGCTTGTCTATCCATTATTAATCGTTAGTACCTGTGCGCACAGTCACTTTAGCAGTTTCATACCACGTCTTCGGCACTCAGGTTGTCTTCGCTTCACAACCTCCGGTACTGCTATCCCGGGCCGGCTTCTTGCCTCCGCGCTACCGAACGCACACCAAGTCCCTTAGGAACGCTGTGGACTTCTTCTAAGTCCTGAACCCTCTCCTTGGGGTTCGACCCTCTCTTTTTAGGGTCCCTGTTCGGGCGCCAATTTGTTGCAAGAAGGGGCTGGCAATTCCGCATCAATATGATCGGCCAGAATCCACTTTATTGTTCTCACACACAAGCTTATATACAGTTACAGTTAATTATGCCTACTAGTCACAATATTATTGGCTACTTGCTAAATATTCACCACTCCTCTACATTTTCATATCTAAGCACAAGTGTTCTAATACTTGGCACAATTTTCTATTTCACACAAGTCAGTGATTCTCTATTCATTCTAACATGGTTACTTATCAAGGCTATGATGTTCCTTCAGTCATCACGTCCACATTGTCTTTTGTTCTTTCAGCTTCTCGGGACTTTCCAGTGTCTTTAATGGCACGACCAACTTCGAGGTTACTTTAAGTCACTAAAGGTTATTAAGAGTCACCGGGCCTGGTTTGCTTCTACACTTTTGCATATCAATTTCCTTAAACTCCAGAGCTTCATTAAGCCCCTTCGCATTTGCCCATTCATCTACAATCAATAGCTGGGGGATTACAGCAGGCCTGTATGTTCTCCCAAAGCTGCTGATGGGACCATGTTTGGTGGCTGAGAGTGATCACCAGCTGGCCCCTGGTTCAGTCCATGGGGTTTGAATGGACCCAAGGTTTTTTCCCTTCTCACATAAGCCTTAAGTAAATACACTGTAGTAAACAGAGAAATTATATTACTGTTGTAAGCCAGCTGTACTGGCATGAATAAAAAATAACCTCGAAGACCAGTCTTTTAAACTGACTCCAAACCTACACTAATGTTTCTCTTTTCTAGTTTTATCCAAGGGCTGTGGAGATGCCAGCTGAACCCTGGGAAAAATTCCAGCAGCTTTGGATCTCTTTTGCTTCCTGCTGGGAGGGCAAAGCTTTGCAATGTCACTTTGTTGGTAGAGGATTATGAAAAGGCAGAGGGCTATGGCCTTCTCCTCCTGTAGTCTTCAGCATGCTGCAAGTCTTTTTGCCTGCATTACACTTTGAGAGCAACACCAAACAGATAGAATGAGGGACTGCAGATTCTGCCACCATTTTTCTGAAGATTAGACAAAATAAAAGGTTGTACTTACCTGTATAAAAGAAGATTTACTGATTGGAAAGTGGCACTTTAAAACAGAGAGACACATAGTGCACAGTATCAAACAGGATGTTACTCCTGTTTGAATTTATCTCCTCACAGAGTAAAGACATTATTTTTATACTCTACACTGGAAATGTTAGATTTTTTTAACTATTTAAACCAAAATGATTAGAAGAGAAGGCTCCAGGGAGACCTAATAGCACCCTTCCAATACCTGAAGGAGGCCTACAAGAAGGATAGAGAGGAAGTGCTTACAACTATACAACTACAACTGTAGTGATAGGGTGAAGGGCAATGGTTTGAAATTAGAGAAGAATAGATTTAGATTGGATGTTAGGAACAAGTTCTTTACCATGAGGTTGGTGGAACACTGGAACAAGTTGCCCAGGGAGGCAGTTGACACCCCATCCATGGAGATATTCAAGGTGAGGCTTGACAGGGCTCTGGGCAACCTGATCTAGTGGAGGGTGTCCTTGCTCACTGCAGGGGGGTTGGACTAGATGACCTTTGGAGAACTTTTTCAACCCAAACCGTTCTATGATTCTAGGATTATGTAATGTGATCATTGGCTGCATATGATTCCCCAAGTCACAGCATAAAAATTAATAGAATAAATGGTGCAGTTTAGCTATAATGACATAAATAATAATAGCATCTTTGTGTATTTCAGAACTTTTCACCTCAAGGCTCACACATGCAAATATGTAGCCTACAGTAGGCCCAGTGTACTGAAAAACAGCTTGTATTTAACTCCTTTTAAAGCATGAGGAAGCAGGAAAACTGACTTGCAGAAATTCTTCATCTATCAAATAATATCATGAAGGGCACAAATAGCTTCTGCATTAACACACCTGGTTCTCTGGGTCAGAGTCCAGGTGAGCAGGGAGGCCAGTACCAGGTACTGAAGCAAGAGGAACCAGCTGTCCCACTGCTTCACAGATGTGTTTCCACAGTGGAAAATTCTGTGTCTATTACCAGCCCTTGCCAGCATCAAGACATCTATTTTTTGATGCAGAGTTTAGTTACATCCTTTAGCTCTTGATGGCACTAATTCAGTAAAACTGTTTGACATTGGCATTCTTGATGGCTGCTGTTGTATCTTTGCCAGCTGGGGACTGGGATGAACATCACCATCACTTACATTGTAAAGCATTGAAAAAAACTCTTGAGTTATTTCACAAATGTTAATAAATTTTGCTGCAAACCATGGTTTTTCTGAGTGAGCATTATCTAGTTTCTGCTTGCTTCAGTCTTTTGGGGAGGAAAGGCAGTAGGCAGGTGTGGGGGGTTGACCCTGGCTGGATACCAGGTGCTGGTCAAAGCCACTCCATCACGCCCCTCCTCAGCAGGACAGGAAACAGAAATTACAACAAAAGGTTCATGGGTCAAGATAATGTCAGGGAGATCACCCCACAGTTACCATCCTGGGTAAAACAGACTTGGTGAAATTGGTTTAATGTGTTAGCAATCACATGAGAAATAAACCCAAATCTTAAAATATTTTCTCTCCTCTTGCCCCTTCTTCCTGTGTGCAACTTTAAATTTCTGTACCTCCTCCCCCTGAGTGATGCAGGGGGATGAGGAATGGGGGTTGCAGGCAGTTCATCACATTGTCTCTGCTCTCTGCCACTCCTTCCTCCTCATGCTCTTCTGCTGCTTCAGCATGGAGTCTCTCTCATGGAAGACAGTCCTCTACAAACTTCTCTAACATGGGTCTTTCACATGAGTTACAGCTCTTCATGAACCACTCTAGCACAGGTCATTTCTGTTAAGTCCTTCAGGAACATACTGTTCCACCATGGGTTCCCCACAAGGTCAAAAGACCTGCCAGCAAACCTGTTCCAGTGTGTGTTCCTCTCCACACATGTCCACAGGTCCCACTAGGAGCCTGTTCTAGCATGACCCATGGGGTCACAGCCTCCTTCAGGTATCCTAAAAGTTCAGAAGTTCAGGTTATGTTCAGTGTCTGCTATTTTCAGACAACCCTCTGCTGATTTACAGCAAGATCCAAGGTAAAGCACTTAGCAGAGGCCCTTTGTGATTTACATATACATAGATAAGGTGAACTGTCTGGTTCTTCCTTTGCTAGTCCAACTGCCTCTTAGACAATTCTTCCTTTGTAGAGGCACTACCTCCTTTTAATCCCATCAAGAGGCACTGCAACTGTTGTTAACGGGCTTGGCCTTGGCCAGCAGTAGGTCTGTCTTGGATTCTGTTGGACATGAAGGAAGCTTTCAGCAGCTTCTTACAGAACCCACCCCTGTAGCCCCACCACTGCCAAAACCTTACCAAACAAATCCAATATAGGAGGTCAGTCACTGCAAAGGGAAGCTGGTGGTGAGGAGCTGGAGTTACATGGAAACTTGGAGGCTAGTGCATGTTGTGGCCTGGCACCAAAGATCCTTTCCTCTAGCTACCAGACTGTTAACACATAACTGTGATCTCCACTATGAGGTGGCATTCCCAAAAGATGCCAATTTCAGGGATGACACAATGGCCCAGGGTAATGAGGCCTGCTGAAGTAAAGGGAGGACAGGGGGCAGTGCATTACACCCAGAGCAGTGGAATTCATTCATGCATTACAGAATCATAGAATGCATCAGGTTGGAAAGAACTCTCAAAGGTCATCTTGTCCAAGCCCCCTGCACTGAGCAGAGACATCTTTAACTAGACAAGGTTGCTCAGGGCCCATCAAGCTTGACATTGAATGTCTGCAGGGATGGGGCCTCCACCACCTCTCTGGACAACCCGTTTCAGTATTTCATTGCCCTCATTGTGAAGAACTTCCTCCTTATGTCCAATCTAAATCTGTCCTGCTTTAGTTTAAAACCATTTGCCCCCATCCTATTTCTACATGCCCTTCTAAGCAGTCCCTCCCCAGCTTTCTTGTAGGCCCCCTTCAGGCACTGGAAGGCCACTACAAGGTCTCATAAGGTCTCCACAGAGCCTTGTCTTCTCCAGGGTAAATAACTCCAACTCTCCCAGTCTGTCTTCACAGGAGAGGTACTCCAGACCTCTGATCATCCTTGTAGCCCTCCTCTGGACCCACTCCAGCAGGTCCATGTCCTTCCTGTGTTGAGGACTCCAGAGCTGGACAAAGCAGTCCTGGTGAGATCTCACAAGAGCAGAGTGGAGTGGTGCAATCACCTCTCTCAATCTGCTGGCTTTTTCTGATGCAGCCCAGAATACAGTTTGCCTTCTGGCACATTGCTGGCTCATGTCCAGCTTCTCATCCACCAGCACCCTCAAGTCTTTTTCTGCTGCTCTCAATCTTATCATCCCCCAACCTGTACTAATAACAAGGATGGTCTCAATCCAGGTGCAGGACCTTGCACTTTGCCTTATTGAACCTCAAAAGGTTTTCCTGAGCCCACTTCTCTACCCTGCCTAGGTCCCTCTGGATGCCATCCCAGCTTTCATACTTACCAACAGCACCACTCAGCTTGGTATCATCAGCAAACTTGATAAGGGTGCACTGGATCCCACTGCCCACATCGGTGATGAAGATATTAAACAGCACTGGTCTCAGCATGGGCCCCTGAAGGACACCACTTGTCACCTGCTTCTGTCTGGACACTGAGCTGTCAACCCCTGCCCGCTGGATGTGACCATCCGGCCAACTCCTCATCTACCAAACAGTCCACCCACCAAAGCCACATCTCTCCGATTCAGAGAGAAGGATGTGGGGGCCTGTGTCAAAGGTTTTATGGCATTCTAGCTACATGATATCCGTTGTTCTTCCCTTGTCCGCTGACCTACTCAGTCCATTAGTAGAAAGCCACAAGGCTGGTGAGGCAGGACTTGCCCTTGGTGAAGCGATGCTGGCTGTCTCGAATCACCTCCCTGTCCTGCAAGTGCTTTAGCATAGCTTCACGGGGCCTTTGAAGACACACTGAAAAGCCGCGGGCAAGGCGGGCCAGCTCCTGGCGGTGCTGCGAGCTGTCCTACCACGCGTTGACCGCCGCCAGCCCTTCCGCGGCCGCCAGCCACCCCCGCTGCCTCGCAGGCCCCGCTCTGCTCCCTAGTTCCCGGCGCCGCCTGGTGGCCGACGGCAGAGCGGCGGGCGGAACCGCGCTATCGGCGCTTGTGTTTCCGGCGGAGCCAGGGGAGCAGGCACCGCGGTGGCCGCGCTGGGCCGGAACATGGCGGCGCGCTGGGTCGCCCGCTGCTTGAGCGGCGGACAGGAGAGGCGCCGTGAGTGGCGAGCGGGGCCGGGGGCGAGCGTGGTGGGACTCCGGGTGGGCGTGGGGCCGGGCTGGCTTCAGGCTCGTTCTGCGCCGATGCCTCTGAGGTGCCTAACTTGGGGCGATGGGGCCTGGCCGTGTGGTCTCCCCAGAGCCTCCTCCAGGCTAAGCACCCCCAGCTCCCTCAGCCTCTCCTCATAGGGCTTGTGCTCCAAACCCCTCCCCAGCTTTGTTGCCCTTATCTGGACACGTTCTAGCAAGTCAACATCTTTCCTGAGCTGAGGAGCCCAAAACTGGACACAGGACTCAAGGTGTGGCCTAACCAGTGCAGTGTACAGGAGCAGAATGACCTCCCTGCTCCTTCTGGCCAAACTGTTCCTGATCCAGGCCAGGATGCCATTGGCCTTCTTGGCCACCTGGGCTCACTGCTGGCTCATGTTCAGCCTACCATCGACCAGTACCCCCAGGTCCCTTTCTGCCTGGCTGTCCTCCAGCCACTCTGACCCCAGCCTGTAGCACTGCATGGGGTTGCTGTGGCAAATGTGCAGAACCCAGCACTTAGATGTGTGAAATCTCATACCATTGGATTCTGCCCATCTGTCCAGCCTGTCAAGGTCCCTCTGCAGAGCTCTCCTACCCTCTAACAAATTTACTGATGATGGGACTCAATCCCCTCATCGAGATCATCAGTAAAGATACTGAACAGGATGGGGCCCAGCACCAATCCCTGGGGGACACCACTAGTGACTGGCTGCCAGCTGGATGTGGCACCATTCACCATCTCTCTCTCGGCTTGGCCCTCCAGCCAGTTCCTAACCCAGCACAGAGTGCTGCTGTCCAAGCCATGGGCTGACAGCTTGGCCAGGAGTTTGCTATGGGGGACGGTGTCAAAGGCCTTGCTGAAGTCCAGGTAGACCACATCCACAGCCTTCCCCACATCCATCAGGTGGTCACCTGAGCATAGAAGAAGATCAGGTTGGTCAGGCAGGACCTGCCCTTCCTAAATCCATGCTGGCTGGGCCTGATCCCTTGGCCATCCTGTAAGTGCTGTGTGATTGCACTAAAGATGACCTCTTCCATAACCTTGCCTGGCACTGAGGTCAGGCTGACAGGCCTGTAATTCCCTGGCTCTTCCAACCCGCCCTTCTTGTGGATGGGCACCATGTTGGCCAGCTTCCAGTCTTCTGGGACCTCTCCAGTGAGCCAGGACTGTTGAAAAATGATGGAGAGTGACTTGGACAGCTCATCTGCCACCTCTCTCAGCACCCTAGGATGGATCCCATCCGGTCCCATGGGCTTGTCGGGATCTAAGTGGCTAAGGAGGTCTCTAACTGCTTCCTCTTGTACTACAGGGAACTATACTGCTCCCTGGCTCCTTCTGCCAGCTCAGGAGGCCAGTTGTCCAGAAGACAACCTATCTTGCTATTAAAAATTGAGGCAAAGAGGTTAAGTACCTCTGCCTTATCCTCATCTTTAGTTACAGTATTTCCCTCCATGGCCACTAAGGAGTGGAGGTTGTCGTTGCCCCTTCTCTGGCCATTAATATATTTATAGAAGGATTTTTTGTTGTCCTTCACAGCAGTGGCCAGTCTGAGCTCCAAATGTGCTTTTGCCTCTCTGATTTTTTTCCTGCATGACCTAGCAACATCCTTAAACGTTTCATGGGTAACCTCTCCTTCCTTCCAAAGATAATACACCCTCTTTTTTCCCCTTAATATGCTCAGAAGTTCATTGCCCATCCAGGCTGCCCATCTGCCCCAGCAGCTCATCTTCTGGCACATTGGCACAGCCTGTCCCTGCACCTTCAAGAGTTCTTTCTTGAAGTAGGTCCAGCCCTCCTGGACCCCTTTGTTTTTAAGGGCTATTTCCCAAGGTACCTTCTGAGTTAGTTCCTTGAGTAACCTGAAGTCCGCCCTCTGGAAGTCCAGAGTGGAGGTTTTGTTGCTGTTCCTCTTAGCTTGACTGCAAATGGAAAACTCAATTATCTCATGGCCATTGGACCCCAGACAGCCTCCAACCACCACATCTCCCACCAGCCCTTCTCTGTTTGTCAAAAGCAAAGCCTTACCCCGGTAGGCTCACACAGCAGCTGGGATAAGAAGCTATCCTCCGTACACACATACCCCCTCTCTGCTGTGTTAAGTTCCCAGCAGATATCAGGCAGGTTAAAATCGCCCATAAGAACAAGGTCTGGTGATCTTGAGATAGTCTCTAGCTGCCTATAAATTAATTAATCAACCTCTTCATCCTGGTTGGGCGGTCTGTAACAGACTCCAACCAGGATGTCAGCCTTGTTGGCCTTCCCTCTAATTCTCACCCACAGGCACTCAACCTGGTCATCCTTAATCTCTAGTTTCATGGGATCTAGTGCCTCCCTGATGTACAGGGCCACCCCTCCACCCCTTCTCCCTCGCCTGTCTCTCCTGAAGAGCCTGTAGCCATCTATTAACAGTGCTCCAGTCATGTGAGTCATCCCACCATGTTTCTGTGGTGGCAACTACATCATAACTTTCCTGCTGTAACAAGGCTTCCATCTCCTGTTGTTTGTTACCCATACTGCATGCATTAATGTACATGCACTTCAGCTGGGCTGCTGTTTTTACCCCTGACTCCAGCTTATCACCCTCAGACTCCTGTATGGGGGGGGACTGGTTTCAGCCCCTTCCCCCTTCAAAGCATGTCTTCCTTTCTTTAACCAACATCTTATACAGGGGCTTTAAAGACTCCTTATTACTTAGGTGAGATCTTTCCTTTTGGTAGGGTTCATCACCACGCCAGCTGTTTCACGACTGACATCAGAGGAAGTGATTCAGATGCGTAACGAGCTCTTCACCAAGGAGAAAGAGAGGCAGTTGTCTCTTTATCCACGAATTGAGAAAATCGAAGTAAAATACACTGGGAAATCGCACCCTGGCACCATGTTTATAATGAACAAAGCTTTGTCTACTCCGTACAACTGTGCCATGCGTAAGTGAATGGATTCTTCAGCTAATGTTGTGCCACCGATCATGAAAGTTGTGCCACCAGTTGAAGTATGTGTCATCTCAGTTTGAAATGTTAATGTTACTAACATTTAAATGACCAAGATTACAGACATGCATTCAAAATACTAGTGTTTGGTAAGTTTAAAATGCATCTGTACTGAAATGTGTTAGCAGAAACAGCTAATTTTCTGTAGGCTTTGTTAGCAGCTTGTCTTTCCAAGTCATTTGCCAAACGTTTTGATAGATAACTGTTCTTACAAACCAGGAGTCTAAACTGCTGACTGAGAAATATGCTTAATAACTGTGTAATACTGTTTCACTTTCTTTAGACTTAAGTGAATGGCATTGCAAGAAGTCTGTTCTAGCTCTTGTGGATGGTGAAGTTTGGGATATGTACAGACCCTTAACTAAGTCATGTGAAATTCAGTTCCTTACTTTCAAAGATGAAGATCCAGAAGAAGTAAACAAGGTAAGTCTATATCTTTTCTCATTGTAGACAACCCTGATTATGACTACTTGATTCCTTATGCCCTTTCCAGTTCCATGTTCATCTGCTTTCTTCAATACAATACAATACAATACAATACAATACAATACAATACAATACAATACACCAGGTTGGAAGAGACCTTCAGAATTTGGTGGTTGTGAAAGTTTCAGTGTTTTTAATGGTCGTTTTGGCTCATCATGGTTGTCATTAGCTGGACCAGAGTGTGAGGTGGGTGATGTGTGGGCCTCCCTTTCAACCTATATTCTTGTATTATTCTTTGATTTTGTAGAAATACAGAATTGTTTTGGCTGGAAAAGACCTCTAAGATCATGGAGTCCAACTGATCTTGGCCCATTGATCCATCCTGTCCAGATCCCTTAGCAGAGCCTTCCTACACTTGAGCAGATCAACGCTCCCAGTTTAGCGTCATCTGCAAACTTAGAGGGTGCACTCATTTCCCTCATCCAGATCATTGATAAAGATATTAAAGAGACCTTTCAGATTTAAATACCTCCAGGGAAGATCTGGTTTGCATTTGAAGTGCAGTTGTGGTTGGTTTTTAAAATTGCTTTCCGATTGAATCTGTATGGAGAATCATCTCCCAACAGAAGATTTCAGTTACTGAAGAAAGTAATGCTTGTGTTAACAGCTAGATTTGCATGTCATTCTGTTAAATGTTGATGTCCTTCGGAGTAAGGAGCTGGTGTTCATCTGCTATGGGTTAGCTTCTGGGTCATAAATCTGTGTTTTGAAATTCTCTCTCTAGGCCTACTGGCGTTCCTGTGCCATGATCATGGCCTGTGTCTTAAAGCGGGCGTTCAAGGATGAGTACTCAGTGAGTCTGATCAAAGCTCCAGAAGTGCCAGGTGATCTAAGTGCTTTCTACTGATTGTCTTGCCTATTGCTGCTTCTTAAATGAGTGTCTAATAGCATCACCAAACAAAGGCTTCTTTGACATTGATTGAAGACACATAGCATTGATCTGCATATTATGAGCTGTTGTTGTAGCCTTTAATTTATAGTAATCGCACTGAAAGCAGTTTTGTTCCAAAGTACAGAAAATTGATCTGTGTGGCAACTGCATTTCAGGCCATTTAGGATTTTGTATCTAGAGTATGCCACAGAAGGACACAACCTCTTCATTGTGAAGGTACATGAGTAAGGTATTTAGAAGATGTGATGTGTTTCTGTGAAATTTGTTCTAATTACATAAACCTGTAAGCACTTGAGTTACTGAAAGTGACCATGTACTCCTCAAGTTGGAAGATTATTGAAGTACAGACAGGGTTAGTAACAACTTTTTCTCATCTGTGGCCCAATTTGAAATGTAAAAAAAGTGAGAAAATGCTCAAGAGGGGAGTCTATTTAAATAAGGAAGCCTGTGTGATTACAGATTTCATATATGAGAAGGCTGGTTGCTGTTCGTATGGAGTCTTCTACAATTGGTTCCCTTTTCAGCAGTTTCAGCATTTGTCTTGATTGCTAAATGTAGAGTAGTTCCATAAGGATTTAGAATAATCTTGTATGTGCTGACCTGTATCAGTACACTGTATGTACAGAAATAATGTGAGTTTACTGTGTTCATAAGATGGATTTTTAAGATGCTAGTAACTGAATAAATTGACAGAGCATTTCAACGACTGCCACAGAAATGTGTGTTGCCCTTTTCAGACATTTGTCCCATCATTGCATCATTGATAAGCATTTTACTTCAGCTCCGATGTTGTCTGAAGTCTCTATTACAATTTCATAGTGCAACTTTTAGTGTAGCTTGTGTGCAAAAAAGAAAACAATTGTGAAATGTTTTCAGAGTTTTTTAGTGTTATATGAAGGGAGTTGTGTTACAATGACCTTACATTAAAACTCATTTCAAATTACTGTCTTGTTCAGTGAAATGAGGATGATACAGGTTTAATCTGCCATTTGACTGTACAATCACAGGTGAAAACTTGTATTTTGTGATGAATTTCATAGATTATGAAATCATAGAATCATAGAATCAATAAGGTTGGAAAAGACCTCAAAGATCATCAAGTCCAACCTGTCACCCAACACCTCATGACTACTAAACCATGGCTTCAAGTGTCACATCCAATCCCTTTTTGAACACCTCCAGGGATAGTGACTCCACCACCTCCCTGGGCAGCCCATTCCAACAGCTAACAACTCTCTCTGTGAAGAACTTTCTCCTCACCTCCAGCCTAAACTTTCCCCTGGCACAGTTTGAGACTGTGCCCTCTTGTTCTGCTGCTGGTTGCCTGGGAGAAGAGACCAACCCCCTCCTGGCTACATCCTCCCTTCAGGCAGTTGTAGACAGCAATAAGGTCTCCCCTGAGCCTCTTCTCCAGGCTAAGCAATCCCAGCTCCCTCAGCCTCACCTCATAGGGCTTGTGCTCAAGACCTCTCCCCAGCCTCATTGCCCTTCTCTGGACATGTTCAAGAGTCTCAATGTCCTTCTTATATTGAGGGGCCCAGAACTGGACACAGTACTTGAGGTGTGGCCTAACCAGTGCTGAGTACAGGGGCACAATGACTTCCCTGCTCCTGCTGGCCACACTATTCCTGATGCAGGTCAGGATGCCTTCTTGGCCACCTGGGCATACTGCTGGCTCATGTTCAGCCAGCTGTCTGACTACCCCCAGGTCCCTTTCTGCCTGGCTGCTCTCCAACCACTCTGTCCCCAGCCTGCAGCACTGAATGGGGTTGTTGTGGCCAAAGAACAGCACCCAGCACTTGAACTTGTTAAATGCCATAATTTTGGACTCTGCCCATCTGTCCAGCCAGTCAAGGTCCCTCTGGAGAGCCCTTCTGCCCTCTAACAGATCAACATCTGCTCCCAACTTGGTTTCTTGAGATCGTTCTGTTTTTCTTGTCACTCATTTTGATACATATGTACAAACATACAAAAAAGAATATATTATGACAGTGAAACATTCCTTGTTGCAAACTTGAATGTTCTTTTCTTTGGAATTGCAGTGATCTCTGGAGCTTTCTGTTATGATGTAATTTTGGACAATAGACTGAATGACTGGAAACCAACAAATGTAAGCATAGTAACTTCTTGCCTGAAGAGTTAGCTTGCATACTTGTCCAGTGGCTCTTTTTTAATGAGGGAGAGTGGATGGTGAGGTGTGTGTGGTTTTGGTTTTTGTTTATTGGGTATATCTGGTACTAGTATCATTCTTAGGTCAGGTGTACTCTTTGGAAACTAGTCTCTGCATTTATCACATTCTGGCTCTCATTGCAGAGTGCTCTTGGAGGACACACACTGTTTTCATTTCAGATGAAATGAAGCCTTGAGCTGTCTTTCAGATGCTTACAGGTTTTAGGTCTGTGGGGCTAGACCAAGTTCTAGTTTGAAGTACAATTCCAAAAACTGTTGATGTGATTGTTGGGACTTCAGTGCCATCTTTGTAACAATACAGATCTGCTCCTCAGCTGATTTTTGCCTGGTAATGTAGATGCAACTGTAGTCTTTGTGTGAGTAGAGCCCTCTGAAAAAAAAAAGGTGTGTAATATGTATGTTTTCACCTAGTTATTTACAGCATCATCAGTTTATTGTTATAAAAGAACTTTGGGCACATTTAGCTGAAGCTCTATGCAATAGCTTGCTTATATTTCATACTGTTCAGTAAATAATCTAAGCCCTCCAAGTCTCATTACTTGGTAGCTGGTGTGATCACAAGTGTTTTACTTGTCTATTCTTGTTCTCATGCCCAAATATCAGCAGAGGTGTGTCTAGCTAACAAAGCAGTTACTATGCAGTGGAGAATTTTTCTTCGATATGTTCTTGTATTTGAAGTAATTTAGTGTAAAGTATCTACATCACACTATAAATGTAAATTCTCCTCATAACTATTTCCTATTTATCAATAAATATGAGTATGCAGATTTTTGGATTTTGGCCCAAGGTAGGCAATTTCTATTTATTAATTATTCAGAACTGTTTTTTCCTTTGATTTCCATCACAGTGGAGGTAATTTATAAGGGGAGTCACAACTCTGGGATACACAGAGCAATGTTCAGCAGTAGCAAGGCTGTGTGTGTTATATATTGTGTTGGGAAAATCTGAGGAGTTTTACCCCAATTAATATATATTGGTTTTGATGGGAAAATACTTATTGATTTGCCTGAGCAGTCGATTTAAATAGTGATGATCTTTAGCAATCTGTTGCTGATAAGTACCAAGAGTTACAATCCTGCAGCAATACTCCTATGTTTAGGGTTTCTGGCAGATGATTCTTGTTTTTGACTGATACTTAGTGCTGTGTAAGCACTGCAGCCATGAAAGAGTTGTAACAGTTTTTTGTGTATCAACTATTTTTAGGACAACTTCCGTTCTCTTACGAAGGATGCTGGAAAGCTAATACAAAAAGACTTGCCATTTGAAACGCTGCACGTTGAAGCAAAAGTGGCACATGAAATGTTTCAGCATAACAAGTAAGTGTGTGAGTTTGCCTTCCCTTCAGAAAAGTGATTAGAAATTAATTTAAGTATCTGCCTGGTTTTGTAAGTCTGAAATAAAGTCATAGAATGGTTTGGGTTGGCAGGGACCTTCAAAGGTCATCTAGTCCAACCCCCACTGCAGTGAGCAGGAACACCCTCCAGTGCCTTGTGTATCTCCAGGGATAAAGTCTAAACTACCCCCACTGGGCAACTTGTTCCAGTGTTCCACTACCCCTGATGGTAAAGAACTTGTTCCTAATATCCAATATAAATCTACTCTTCTCTAATTCAAAACCGTTGCCCCTCATCTTATCACTACAGGCCTTTGTAAACAATCCCTCTCCAGCTTTCTTGTAGGCCCCCTGCAGGTGCTGGAAGGCATCTGCAAATTTACTGAGGGCGTCCTTAATCCCTTTGTCCAGATTACTGATAAAGCTATCAAAAGAACTGTCTGAAACACTGAACCCTGGGGACATCACGTGTGACCAGCCACCAACTGGATTTAACTCCATTCACCACAACTGGAAGCTTGTAATTAGGAATGTCTAGTTATAGTTTCATAGTTTCATAGTTTCATAGTTTCAGTTAGGGTTGGAAGGGACCACAAGGATCATCTAGTTCCAACCCCCCTGCCATGGGCAGGGACACCCCACACTATATCAGGCTGGCCAGAGCCTCATCCAGCCTGGTCTTAAACACCTCAAGGGACGGGGCCTCAACCACCTCCCTCGACAACCCATTCCAGGGCCTCACCACCCTCATGGTGAAGAACTTCCTCCTCACATCTAGCCTGAATCTCCCCACCTCCAGCTTCATTCCATTCCCCCTAGTCCTATCACTACCTGAAAACCTGAAAAGTCCCTCCCCAGCCTTCTTGTAGGCCCCCCTTCAGATACTGGAAGGCCACAATGAGGTCACCTTGGAGCCTTCTCTTCTCCAGGCTGAACAGCCCCAACTCCTTCAGTCTTATGTACCTTCTTCAGTCATCACTTCTCCCACTGCTGAGTGAACATGTCTCTCTTCCCTTTGTCACACTTCATAATTTCATTTTTAATATTGTCTCTAGCAGCCAGCAGCAGACATCTTTACTGGATGGTTTTGTGACAAATGGAAAGACTAGATATTAGAGCTGAGGGGTTTTATAATCCTTTTTTTGTCTTCTTCAGATACAAAATGGAGATGATAGAAAGGAAAGCTTCTCAGAGTAAGGACGGAACTGTAACATTACACAGGTGAGCAAACCAATTCTCATTCTGTAGTTATTCAGTGAAAGATTTGATTATATTGCAAATTCTCTCTGCAGCTGGGAAGAGTAAGTTATTTGTGTTGATTTTCAGTTTAGAAAACATTTTTTTTCATTGCTGTTTGTAGTCTCTTTTGTTCCTTGGATGACTTTTCCCCCCTGTTTTTATTCCCCCCCCCCCCATTGATTTTTGATACTTAACACTTGGTGGATCTGACTACATTTCTATTTCTTGTTATGTTAAAAGTGGTAAGTGCCAGAGAGGTCTTACTGCTTTACATGCTTTTACATAAAATCCAAATGAACCCCTAGAGCTTGTCAGGTTAAATAAAATCCAAATGAACCCCTAGAGCTTGTCAGGTTAAATAAACTAGGAACCAAAAGCACGTTTGAAAACAACAGTTAGCATTTTTCTTCCAAAGTTGTCAAGAGCTTCTTAACTGGCAAGCTACTGCCTTGTAGTGGTGGAGATGAGAATGGAGCTGGCTCATGGAATACAGTTTAAGATGTAAATGTTCTTTGGCTGGAGGCAGGAAGCTTATATTGCAAGTAGCTTAGGCTAGTGTAGGATATTCACTTTTCTAGATGTCTAAAGTGTTCTGCATTTGATTTTGGAGTTCACATCTCTCTAAAGAAACAGATGTCTTTGCAGCGATGATTCTTGACATTTTAGAGTAATGTTGTGTCTGTTATTCCTTCATCCCCTATCCTTAGTTTGCTTAACAAGAGGGAAAATGGGCTTACCTTACCTATTGGTTTCTGGGAGAAGTTTGTTCTGAATATTCTTTTGCTATACATCTTTTTGTCTCACTTTTCTCAAATGGTTTGCAGTTTTCCAAAACCTGGAAGGGAAATCCCTCTGCAGGTTGTAAATGCTGTACTATGGAAAATGTGTGATATTGGAGAGAAATCTATTTCTGGTGAATGATGGAGTTATCCCACTTATTAAGCCAATATAACTTCAAAGATTTGTTAAACCTAGGATCCTCTTTCTAGAACTGAGCTTTACATTTAGTACATCAATTTTAGGAAATTGAGTGACATGTACTTCACATCAAGAAACTTAGGAATGGTGAACTGGGGATTTGTTTAGATTTGGTCTGAGATTTGTGTGGATTTTCTTTCATCTGTTCTATAGATGATAATTTACTAATCAAACAAAAAACAATAGGCTTGTACTTCTCTCTGAGTGGATTTGACATAGAGTTGTTTTTCCCTCCTATCAGGTTTGGTGACTTTGTAGATGTTAGTGAAGGCCCTCATATTCCAAGGACAAGTTTCTGTTTCCAATATGAGATAACAGCAGCTCATAATCTTCAGACTAACCAATCTGAATTGATGAGAAGGTTCCAGGGTGTGTCCCTGCCAACCCATTTGAAGGTAATGTATCTGTTTTGTCCAGGTTTTCCTTCTTTAAGTTAGGGCTTGCTTTCTGATCTTTATTACATGTTGTGCTGTTAGCCAAGCCTAATTCAGAGCTGAGAATGGTAGGGGAAAGGGAAGATGCAGATGACTTAGGTTGGCTATTTGGGGTTCAATTTCCTGGAACTATTCTGGATGTGAAATCAGAACTAGAAAAGTTTGCATCAGAGGGCCCTTGATGTTATTATTTACTGCTGAAAGATTGTTTCAGATGTGCAGTTTCTGCATGGATATTTTATTCACCTTTCCCTAATTAGTTGTGCATGGTAATCTTCTATAACTGAGGCTGCTGACAGTGTTCACTCAGATGCAACAAGTAAGTGGTATGTGTTTTAAGTTCAACAAAAGCAAGTGTAGAGTCCTGCACCTCGGGAGGAATAACCCCATGCACCAGCACAGGTTAGGGATTGACCTCCTGGAAGCAGCTCTGTGGAGAGGGACCTGAGAGTTCCAGTAGACAAGAGGTTACCTGTAAGATAGCAGTGTGCTTTTGTGGCCAAGAAGGTCAATGGTATCATGGGGTACGCTGAGTGTGACCAGAAAGTTGAGGGTGGTTCTCCTCCTCCTCTCTTCTGCCCTATTGAGGTCACATCTGGAGTACTGTGACCAGTCCTGAGCTTCCCATTTTGAGAGACTGGCTACTACTGAAGAGAGTCCCATGGAGGGCTATGAAGATAATGAAAAGACTGAAGCACCTCCCTTAAAAGGAGAGGCTGAGAGACCTTGGTCTGTTTAGCCTGGAAAAGAGAAGATGAATAGGGGAACTTATTAATGCTTATAAATATCTAAAGGTGGGTGCCAACAGGATAGGGTCAGACTCTTTTCAGTGGTGCCCAGTGATAGGACAAGGGACAGTGGGCACATACTACAGTACAGGAAGCTCCACCTAAACAGAAAGAAAATCAATCTTTCTTTGAGTGTAATGGAGCACAGACTGCCCAGAGAGCCTGTGGAGTCTTTTCCTCTGGAGCATTTCAAAACCTGCCTGGATGTGTTCCTGTGCAACCTGATCTAGGTGAACCTGCTTTAGCAGGGGGATTGGACTAAATCCCCAGAGATACTTTACAACCCCTTACATTCTGTGATTCAGTGAAATACAGAACTTTGAATTTATACTTGTGAATATGGAGTGGAAATAAAAGCAGAAATTCCAAAGTAGAAATTAATGGTAACACAAAAAGTGCTGGTGCTAATCAGCCTTTAGCAAAGGCTTTGCAGAACTACCTATAGGTGGAGGCAGGGGTCTTCTTTCCCATTTGTGTTGGCTTACATGATTTTGACCTGTGGTCTCACATGTGTGCTGTTGTCTCAGTTGGGGAAATTTTCAAGGGACAGGCGGGCACTGTGTTCCTAAACCTCATCTCTCTGTACCCTTCCTCGTCATAAGATTTTAATTCCCATTTTAGCCCCTTGCCCTCTCAATGATTCCACATAAGGAATGAATACGATCAGCAGATTTTAATTCAAGTCCCCCACTTGACACTGAAATCTTAAACAGTAATGTCTGAATTGGGGATTGTTGCTGTTTTGTTGCATCATCTCTATACACTTGTCAGAATCTGTTATGTGAGAAGATTTTTTTTTTCCATTTGGGTTTTGTTTTTTGGCCTCCAGTAACATCATCTAATGACATTTAATACAGGCTCACCACATCGTGTGGCACAAACTGCTGGAAAGATCCAAGAATCTGGTAAGTTATTAGTGCTTGCCAAATATAAAGATATGCTTTAGCAGAGTAGAATTTGAATGATCAATGAAAGAAGATTTCTTTAGGAATGGAAATGTTCACAGGTGAAGAAAAATCAGCTGGACATGAAATCTCTTATGCTGTTGTTAATGATCACTTTAAACTATATTACAGTTTTTCAAATCCATTTCTACAGTTAATGTTGGTATCAGATATTTTTTACTGTTTTAATAATGAGCATGAAATAAGAAATCTAAAAATTGGAGTAACACTTATTTGCACTTGCCTAGAGTTTGTGTAGCAACAAGTTTTCTGGAATGGGTTTCACAGAATGCATAGAAGATGTTTCTTACAAGGAAATGAAAGTTAAAATCTGATACCACTGAGTAACCCTAAGTGGAAGTTACTGGAGATAAAAGGGAGAGCTGTTTCAGTAAGCTGCATAAATGCACTAGTTTGATTATTTAGTGCCTGTTTAAAACCTACAAGGAAAAGAGTGTGTTCAAGAGGGGATTGGATGTGGCACTTGGTGCCATGGTCTACTAGGCATGAGGTCTTGGGTGACAGGTTGGACTTGATGATCTTTGAGGTCTTTTCCAACCTTGTTGATTCTATGATTCTATTATTCTATGATTCTAAAAGCTTCTTGCAAACATACTTCTGGTGAAGAAAAAGAGTTTCAAAGTTGAAATGTGCTGAGCTAAGAGAAGCTTTACAGTGACTGAACAAATGCAAAAGGCAAGTTTTAAAGATAAATGGAACTGTAAAATACAAGCTGCATATGACCAGAGACTCACTTTCAAGGCATATGCTTCTATGTGGGAAATACTTATAAAAACTAAACAGCAGATCTTTTGGAGCTTTCAGATCAAGTATTTTCCTTATTTGTGTGGCACAAAAGGGGAAGAGAAAAGCCATATATCCAGGAGCTAAAAAAAGCTATGTATCTACTGAACTTGTTAGCCAAGGATGTGCCCCGAGCCTAACCCGTGATATTGAAGATGCTTTGTCATTCAGGTTGTTTAATTTTGGAGACAATATTTGTCTTTGTAGACTGTCCTTTCTTGTTACAATGCCAGCATGAGGTGTCGATTTCCAGAATCAAGGGCAATTAAATCATGTTTGAAAATATAACAGAATTTGTTATGTTTCTGTAGGTCACTGAAGAAAAATGTTTGGAAACGGCAGAACATCAGGAGGCAAAAGGTGGAAGTGAAGAAGAAAAACTATCAGTATAAATTAACCTCTAAATGTACATAATAAAACCTGTCTTTTTACATGACTTATTTATGCTGCATATAAAAATGTCTTGGCTAATTAATTTGAATTCTATGGCCCAGCAAATGGAGGACAACCAGGCTGTCAGGCTCAGTCAGTCTGGGTTTATGAAAGGCAGGTCATGCTTGGCTAACCTCATCTCTTTCTAAAGTAAGGTGACCCTCTTAGTTGATAAGGGGAAGGCTGTGGACTTTACTAAAGCATTTGACACTGTCTCCCGCAGCATCTTCCTGGAGTTTCTGGCTGCTCATGGCATAGATGAGTGGATGCTTCTCTGGATAAAAACTGGCTGAATGGTTGGGCCCAAAGAGTGGTGGTGAACGGAGTTAAATCCAGTTGGAGGCCAGCCAAAAGTGGTGTTCCATGGGGCTCGGTACTGGGGCCAGTCTCATTTAATATCTCTCAATGATCTGGGTGAGGGAATTGAGCGCTCCTTTAGTAAGTTTGCACATGACACCAAATATTGGGCAGCAGTGTAGATCTGCTTGAGGATAGAAGGCTCTACAGAGGGGCCTGGACAGGGTGGATTGATAGACTGAGGCTAGTTGTACAAAGTTCAACAAAGCCAAATGCTGGGTCCTGTACTTCATTCATAACATCCCCATATAACTCTACAGGCTTGCAGGACAGTGGATTCAGCTTCCTGGCAGAGAGAGACCTGGGGGTACTGCTTGACAGCCAACTGAATATGGGTCAGCAGTGTGTTCAGGTGGCCAAGAAAGCCAACTGCATCCTGGCTGGTATGAGAACTAGTGCAGCCAGCAGGAGTAGGGAAGTTACTGTGCTCCTGTGCTCAGCACTGGTGAGGCTGCAGCTTGAGTCCTGTGTTCAGTTTTGGGCCTCTCACTACAAGAAAGTCAATGAGTTGCTGGAGTGTGTCCAGCAACTCATTGGTGAAGGGTCTAGAGAAAAACTCTTTCAAGAAGGGGCTGAGGGAACTTGGATTGTTTAGTCTGGAGAAGAGAAGGCTGATGGCAGACCTTGCTCTCTGCAACTACTTGAAAGGATGTTGTAGTGAGGTGGGTGTTGGTCTCTTTTCCCACGTGGCAAGTGACATGGTGAGGGGAAACGGCCTCAAAGTGCATCAAGGGTGGTGTAGTCTGGACATAAGGAAAAGGTTTGCTGATGGGCTTCTGAAGTGTTGGAACAGCTTGCCCAGGGAAGTGTTTGAATTGTCCTCCCTGGTGTTTGAAAGATGTGTGGATGTGGTGCTTAGGGACATGTTTTAGCAGTAGTCTTGGCGGTGGTAGACTGGTGGTTGGACCTGATGATCTTAAAGGTCTTTTCCATAGTAAACAATTCTGTTTTATGACCCAAACCATGGATACATGCAATGCTAGTGTCAGACATTTCAGTCCACTTGACTGTCACTATAAAAAAAAATGGAAGGGAAAATAAGGTAGTATTTTTGGGAGGTGATAACTCATCTTGCAAGTTAATCTTGTCCTTTTGTTGATGGCAGTTAACTGCCCAGATGCCTTCATTTGTGATTTGTGTGTATTTGGACCTACAGACTGTAGCTGAAGTGGCATTTGGAAAGGGCATTGGTATAATGTCAAGACCACTTGTCTGGTCTTCAGTGAAGAATCTAGTTTCAGACTTGATATGATTGTTCCTTTTTGGAACTTCCTGATGAAATTCTACAGAGAATTTTGCCTACTGCAGTATAAAGTTGAGACAAATAGTATCTTTAGGGGAAAAACAGAAAAGAAAGACAAAAAAAAAAGCCCTTTCAGAAGCCCATGAAGGGTTACCAAAGATTATTATTTTACTCATTTTAATTTCCTGCCAGAATTTAAATTAGATTCTCTGTTGTGTTTATGGTTCAAGAGATTCCAGTACACAACTCTGTAATTGTAATTGCTTTACTAATATGAAAATAGCAGAATGTATAAACTGAAAAGTTCTTTTGAGTTTAATATTTTCTGCTGTACAAATGTAATTAAAGATGATTTTTTTTTCAGAGTAGTACCAGTAATGTGATCTATTACTTGTATCCCAGAGTTAGAAGATCTGTTACACATTTTAATTCTTTGATATTTAAATAGGGTGACTTAATTAAATTTTACAAGGGGGTTTTGTTAGATGATGCTTCCTGGCACTTTGCATTTTCATTTCTAGTTCATTAGAGCTGTTCCCATTATACCAGAAGATATTATTATTACTTTATGAAGTGCAAATATTTTCTCTCTGTTACTATTAACTGCATCACTTACTTTCTCATTGATTTGCACTAGTTTTGTAAAAGCATGGTAGCAGTTCAGTAAAATACATTGAGGGAGGGAAATCTTGCTTAGCTTAACTGAATAACATGCACAGAAGAAGAAATGCTGGGTGATACAAGTAGCTTTTGGTGAAATTATATACAAGGTATGTAAAATATATAAGCTATATTATATAAGGTATGTACAATATATATTTGCTCCTATACATTTCTGCTCTAAGGGCAATCTTCATCATACTGATGCACTGCAGACTTCACTGCATGCCAGTACATCTGTGCAGCCTGTTCCAGTGCTTCATCACCCTCACAGTATTGAGATTTCTCTGGAGACGACCTCCCAGAGAGTTTGTGGAGTCTCTTTCACTGGAGACTTTCAAAGCCAACCTGGATGTGTTCCTGTGTGGCCTGCTCCAGGTCATCCTGCTTTGGCAGGGGGGGTTGGACCTGATAACCTCTTGAGGTCCCTTCCAACCCTTAAAATTCTGTGATTCAGCTATTTAGGTTTACTGGCATACAGTGAAGTTTGGAGTGTGTCAGTATGCTAGCAGCCTACCACATCTGATTTAGTTTCCTGTTAAATACAACACATCTTTAAAGTACAGCCCATGGCTTCACACAGTAACTAAGAAACTATGGGTGGGTTTGTTTTTTCCCCTGGGGTTTTCTGTTTAATCAATTTTTACTTGTGGGGATTTTTTGGTTTTGTTTGCTAGTGGTTGTTTTTTGTTTGTCTGGTTTTTTTGGGGGTGTGTGTGATTGTTTTGTTTTGGTTTTCATCTGACATCTTTCATTAACCCAGGACCATAGTGAAATTACGCCAGTGGGATGTGATCTAGGTGATGTGTTTTGACACTTTAGGCCAGTTATATCACCTGGCCACACAGTCTACTCATGCCTGCTCTGCGTTTTGGGAATCCAATTCAGAATCCTCCTGGATTCCACCACCTGCAGAAGGTGGTGAGAATGCTGCTTCCCCTTAGGAAAGTTTTTAACCTTAGCTGGAATGCCATCTTTCAGATCTCTCTCTTTATTTTTTAAGGAGGGAATCCAGCTTTCATAGTGTGCAGTGTAAGAAACGATGTGAAAGGCGTATGGCTGGGTTGAAAAGGCGAGAGGGAATTTCCCTTCCCTGACCTTTACTGGGTCGAATACAAGTGGGTGGGGGACTGGCCGGGGAATTTTCAGCAGAGCCTGGGGAAGCCGCAGAGCTCCTGCCACTAGGTGGGAGCAGTGGCTTGGGGAGGAGAGGCGCTGCCTCGCCGGCGGGAGAGGAGTAGCAGAGTGGCCCTGCGGAGAGCCGGCTGAATCCCCATGGAAGGGGCTTTTGCAAGTGCAGAACTAGGAGGTGGTGGAGTCACCATCACTGGAGGTGTTTAGGAAGAGACTGGATGGGGCGCTTGGTGCCATGGTTTGGTTGATTAGATAGTGCTGGATGATAGGTTGGACTTGATGATCTCAAAGGTCTTTTCCAGCCTGGTTAGTTCAATTAAATTCCTATTCTATTCTATTCTATTCTATTCTATTCTATTCTATTCTATTCTATTCTATTCTATTCTATTCTATTCTATCCCATCCCATCCCATCCCATCCCATCCCATCCTATCCTATCCCATCCTATCCCCAAAATGCTTTTGCCAGCTGAAGTTCCCACTCTGGAGAAGTTCTTCTCCAGAAATCTAAGCAGAAAAAGCTGGAAGAAGTCAAAGTTCTGTAGAAGTTGGTGCTAGCTCACATCCTGGTTTACATGGGCTCTAGAAGCTAGCTCCTCCTTTGGGAGATATGGAGCTGGAGGATGTCTTTGAAAAGCACCAGGATGCTCACAGAGGACAACAGCTGTTAAAAGAAAACAGCAACAGAAGGTAGTCTCCACTTCTTTCTTGACACTAATATGATGGTGACAGCACTTTTTGAAGTAGAAGACATAGATTCAATTCCCTGTTCTGCCAGAGAGTTATTCAGAGCCACAGCCACAGCACAAAACATCTGTGGGCTTTTGCAGGTTATGGATTATAAGGTACTTTGAGTGTCCTTCATCTCTGTGAAACGATGCTATTACCAGAAAAAAATCCTCCATGCTTATTAGCCTAGCATCACAACAAATGAAACAGTGCTGTTTGGGCTGGGTCCCTCCTGTTACTGTCCCATTAGTCACACCTCTGGTGTCCTGAGTGTCCAACCCAGTAGGTAGACACAGGAAACAATGCATTTCATACACATAAATACTGCAACCTATCAATTCATCTGCAAAGTCTTTCTCTTCCTCTTTGTTCCCTCTCTGCTCCCATGGGAGATGCTCCCTATTGGGTAACGGTGGGGGAGTATCTCAAGGCCTCTTAGGTCTGTCTAGGCCTAATGCCAGGAGGAGAGGGGGGGGCAGTCTCAGACCTGGCCAGCCTGAGACTGGCCTAGCCGGGGGGGTTGGGGAGGGGGTGTGTGTTTGGGTAGGCCTTCAGGTGAGGAGAAGGGAAGTGTGGGGGGCCTTTGGGTGTGCTGTAAGGGGCTCTGTATGCAATTTTCACTGTGTAAAAGAAATGCAGAGCCAGCTAAAGGTAGGGAAGAATCTAGGAAGATGGTGTACTGCAAAATATGGATGATGGAGAAAGGGGAGAGCAGGGTGGTTTAAGGCAATACACATGATCAGAAGATGACACTGGCCAAATTCTGATAAGGAACAAAGAAGAATTTTTTAGATGATGAAGGTGGTGAGGCACTGGAACAAGTGTTCCAGAGAACTTGCTGATGCCTTTTTCCTGTTAGTGTTCAAGTCTAGGTTGGATGTAGCTTTGAGCACCATGGTCTGGTGGAAGATGTCCTTGCCTGTGGCAGGGTGGTTGGAATTACATGATCTTTAAAGGTCCCCTCCAACAAAAAAACATTCTATGATGATGGGGAAAGGGCAGGAACTGAAGCTGCCTTCCTTGCTGCGTATCTTAGTAGTAGCTCTATGGCTTCTCTCATTCAATTTGTTACTCCTTTGACCTCTTACTTGAAGAGAGTTGAAACTTTTCCAAGTTGCAGAAGTTTAGCTCTTGAGCCTTTGTTTGTTATTTACTGGTTTTACCCCAAAAAGGAACTCCATACCAAGGTTAAAGCTACATGGTGTCTTCATCCTACAAGGTAGCAGCAGGAAGGTTGAGCTGAGTCAGTTCCAGCTTTGTATATACATTATCTGACCAACTGAGGTTTTTTTGCCAAAGCAATATTTTGTAATTCATGTTATCATGGATTTTGGAGATAGAAAAAGCAATTATGATATAGTCTGACTTGCTCCATAACAGAAGAAATTAAATGTCAAGAGAGAAGTTTTTTTCCTCCTTTCTTTACCAGGGAAGTGAAACTCTTCCTTGGGAAATTGAGCACATGCAAGTGATGAAAACCCTCAATCATCACAAGATGTCAAGCCCTTTTATGACAGCAGCCAGCATGAGCTTCTCTTTCTATTTTAACCTCTGGCAAGAACTAATCTCTTTCTGCTATTTGGTAACTTCTCTAAGCTATACCACTCAGCTTCTCGCAATATTTTGTTATATTTGAAGGCAGCAAACTTTCTAGTGCAGTTACATTCATTTTTATTAGTTTTTTAAAGGAATCCAGGCACAGGAACTCTATATCATATTGGTGTTTGATGGGAAGAGTTGGTAATGGATGCTTCTTGAAGAACACCAACCATCCAAAAAAATGGTAATGCTATCATGTGGTCTTTCACAAGATTTAACCTCAGTCATGGACAACATTAACATTTGTTCAGAGTAAAAAAAGAAACCAAAGCCAAAACCACCCTATTTAAAAAAGATCTGCTACTCTAATATATACAAATGAATATGCCTGCTATTCTGGTGAGTCAGCTATGCAAAAAAACCCCAACAACCCCCAAACATATAAATGTTTTAATGACCATATTTATATTTGTTATCTGTTTGCTAAGTTTGCAAGTTACTGGGCTTGCTGCTTGTTCTCTGGTAACTACACCATGGAGAAAACAAGTGAGCTCCAAGCCTGGGACTTCGCTGTTCCTAGGGTCTTGGGGACCACCTTGGCTTCAGTAAGAGAATTGATACTGCCAAACCTTGCATCAAATAGAGTGCACCAAACTGCAGTTCACTGTTTCACCCTAGTCCCTACTCTCTCTTGCCACGGTTTTCTCCCCACTTTCCAAGCTATTTTTCTGCAAAATGAATAGGACTGTGATTTTCTGTAACAAAATGTGCTTCACCACACTGGTGATCTCCTCTCAGAGCTCTTACTTTGGAAGGAATGAAGATGGCGTTTGCTTTTTGGTGGTCGTGGGCCCTGGCTATGTGCACACCAGGGGAGCCCCTGAGTTTACAGCATGGTTTGGAAAAGGTTTACACCTGCAGCAGTTCTGAGTCGAAAAAAAAATCACATTCAGTGAGACTTCCTATGTGAGACCATTGATTCGTAAGTATTTACAGTCTTATGGTGTTCTGTAATTGTGCTTCATGCTGGGGTTTAATCAAAACATACTGATACAGCACAAACATTAATCTTATTTCTTAATTAATGATGAATAGTTTATTCTATTTCCCTTTTTGCTCTGCCATCAAATTAATATTTCACAACTAAACTATACACGAAGCAAATTTAATTAGAGCACACAAAAGAGTTTTAAAGACTCTCTCTGCCACTTGGGTTTTGTGATTGTGAGTAGTCAGTGTCTGTTTTGACCTTCCACAAAATAAATATGACAATTCTTTCCTATTTCTCTGGAATTTCTGAGACTTCTTCTGAGAGTTTGGAACTAACTGGTAGCCATTGACCATTTCTCATAAAGTCTTAGAGAAACATTTTCTCAGTTTCTTTTTTCTCTTACATACAATAATGTTCTATAAAAATGAATAGAATGCACAGTTACACATGCCAAAATTTAATTCATCATTTTTTTGTTCTAAATAAAATGGAAAACATTTAAATATTTATTTGGGAACTAACCCCGGAGATCTGAAAAGCAATACAACAAAATAAAAGACATGTCACACTGAAAATGTTACATTCCACATCCCAGTAAGGAGTTACTGATCTGCAAAGCTGCTTTTTCCCCACTGCTTTTTCCAGAAAGTCTAAATCTAGCAAGCATTCTATCAAGTATGCCTATATGCAGAACAACTAATCTTTTTAGATGTGGATGAGGAATGGAGGTTTTCCCAGCACAGCACTGAGTCACAATTTCTGTTCACCTCCCACAGCAGCAGTTTGTTCCATGTGAATTCTGGTAAGAGGCATGATACAGTGTTAATGCTAATATGTAGGAGTCAGTCAGAGGTAAAAACCCCTATCACAATTAGCATTAACAACATACAGCCTACAGAAGAAATTCCAGAGAGAGCATGAGATATAAAGAACAGAAACCACTGTTTTTTCCCCTGATACACCTAAAAAGAAAAGAGACAAAAAACAAGGTCAGCAATTCATATTAAAAAATTATGTCATAGAAAGGTTAGACATCAGAGGGAAAAAGACTTGTATGCCGTTAAATATACAGGAATTATTTGCTGTACATGCAAAACCAGTCAAACCACCACTGGTTTAGTTACTTTTATGAGAGAAACTAGAGCACATTCACTATTTGCTGCAGGACTTCCATCACTCTGCTCATGGAATTTGTTTTGTGCTGCTTTACTTGCATTGCGTAGAGGGAATACAGACTGTGAAACACAACTTTGCCTACTTTTGTATCTGTCAGTTGATGAAGACTTCCAATGTCAGCTAAGTTCCTCAAATGTCAAGTACATAAGACAAAAGCAAAAATCACTTCAGTAAATTTTTACATAACTAACACAAAATGCCTATAGAATAGAATAGAATTAACCAGGTTGGAAAAGACCTTTGAGATCATCACATCCAACCTATCACCCAACATGATCTAATCAACTAAACCATGGCACCAAAACCCCCATCCAGTCTCCTCTTAAACACTCCAGTAATGGTGACTCCACTACCTCCCTGGGCAGCCCTTTCCAATGGCCACTCTCTCTTTCTGTGAAGAGCTTCTTCCTAACAACCAGCCTAAACCTCAGGAGAGCTGACTCTTTAATAAGATATAAGAAACAGAGCTAAGAAAATTGTAATTTCATCAGTATGCAGTATTTGTGATTAAGCAACAATATTCCTTTGGATTCTGGAAAATGAATGAGCACTGAGCAGAGAAAAAACTTTTGGATGGGTTGTAGCCAGGAGGGGGTTGGTCTCTTCTCCCAGGCAATTATCACTAGAACAAGAGGACACAGTCTCAAACTGTGCCAGAGGAAGTTTAGGCTCGAGGTGAGGAGAAAATTCTTTGCAGAGAGAGTTGTTAGCCATTGGAATGGGTTGCCCAGGGAGGTGGTTGAGTCAATATGCTTGGAGGTATTGAAGAGGGCATTGAATGTAGCACTTGGTGCCATGGTTTAGTAGTCATGACGTCTGTGGTAACAGGTTGGACTTGATGATCCTTGAGGTCTTTGCCAACCTTGTTGATTCTATGATTCTATGATTTAGTTACTGATCTAGGATCCCTATAGATGGCTCCTACACCCTGGTGTAGGCTAGAAAGGGATTATTATTATTGATTATAACTGTGTTGAACTGTACATTTTTTTCCTAATCACTTCTCAGTATTCACCAGGCACTGATAATTTGACCATAAAATTAATAAGTACAGAATTTTTTTGACTGGAGTTTAAGATTTCCCTTTTTTTTTTTTTCACTTCAGTCTATTATGAGTTCTTTCTTGAAAGCTAAGAAGGAAAACACAGTTTTGGAAATAAGTAATTCTACAAAGTATTTCACAAACCTGCAAAGAAATCACTTAACAAAGTAGAAATGCATTCAAGTAGAAGAACAGCTAGAGAATCCTCTTTATATATAAAATTACCTGATTTTTAATTTTTTAAAATTTTTTTGATAATTTCCAGTTACTTACATCAGTGATAAGAAAGGAAGAGTTGAGACAGTTATCCTAAGCAGGTTTAGAAAGGCTTAAGTAATGATCAGTTAGTTATCTGCTGAGAATGTCTTGACTGAAATACTACTTTTGAGTATGAGTATGTCTTGACTGAAAATTAAGTCCCTCAGGGATCAGTCCTGGGCCCAGTCTTGTTCAACATCTTTGTGGGTGCCATGGACAGTGGCATTGAGTGCACCCTCAGCAAGTTTGCTGATGACACCAAGCTGTGTGGTGCAGCAGACACGCTGGAGGGAAGGGATGCCATCCAGAGGGACCTTGATAGGCTGGAGAGGTGGGCACAAGACAAACTCATGAGCTTCAACAAGACCAAGTGCAGGGTCCTGCATCTGGGTGAGTCAATCCCAGGCACAAATCCAGGCTGGGCAGGGACTGGCTGGAGAGCAGCCCTGAGGAGAGAGACTTGGGGGTGCTGGTGGACGAGAAGCTCACATGAGCTCTCAATGTGTTCTTGCAGCCGGAAAGCCAATCAGATCCTGGGCTGCATCAGGAGAAGTGTGGCCAGCAGGTCAAAGGAGGTGATTCTCCCTCTACTCCTCTCTGGTGAGACCCAACTGGAGTACTGTGTCCAGTTCTGGAGCCCTATTACAAGAGGGATCTGGAGGTGCTGGAAGGTGTCCAGAGAAGGGCCACGAGGATGATCAGAGGGCTGGAGCACCTCTCTATGAGGACAGACTGAAGGAGTTGGGGCTGTTCAGTCTGGAGAAGAGAAGGCTCCGAGGTGACCTCATTGTGGCCTTCCAGTATCTGAGGGGGCCTACAAGAAGGCTGGGGA